>JAUNZO010000406.1:0-80345 GCA_031894775.1 Chloris gayana
TAACAAGAAACATGTTACATCTTATTTCTATTTCTTAGAAGGTTCAGTAATCTCTGTTGTTCCTTACTCTTTCCAATAGGCATCAGAAGTTGAGATGATGTTAAGGCATACATAATGCATTTTTAATGAGGTCGCCATTGTTTTAATATTTACAAAATATAGTTGAACGCCATTTTAGGTACTGTCCTTGTTAGTAATCTAAGTGTGATGGGGCTGATGGCAGAGTTTGGAAACTGAATGCACGAAAAGCTACAGCTTAAGTTTTCTATTTATTAATTGATTTTTTTCTTTGATATCAAAAACATATGTTCGTATAATAATTTGTGTACTAGACAGTACAAACTCATGAGACCTAGACCAAGAGCTACACTTTATAGCTTGTTAATTCTCTGTTGTATGCACACCTAAACTGTGGCATAACCATCTCAAAAGCTGAGGGGCTAGTCGGATACAGAATCGTCTCGGGTGACACTGGACGAAGCAAGAGTCTAAATAGTACACACATGAGCATAACGATAATAAGTGGAACTTTAAATTTAGTCATTACAATTTAAGTTCATATTTTCTGTACATTAAACAATGATCTAAATTAAGGTTTATTATTTATTTTGTGATTCTCCAAAAATTAAATAGTTTACTTTGTAAATCTTGTGTTCCACTTTTGACCCATGTCTTTTGCAAATCAGGTTAGGAAATATGGACCGGATTGAAGTTCAGAGTTTTGAAATGATAAGAAAGTTTTGAAGCTTAGGGCCCTAGTTAGGATTTTGAACATAAGGGATAGCAAGTTAAAGTCGGGACTGTTAAATATAAAGTGGTTGTTGGCTATCGTAAATCAGACTATGAATGTGGAGAACAAAATGAGAGAGAGAAAATAAGATATCTTTATTCTCTTGTGTGTCTGATGCCGTACAATTCTCTCCAAATATAAGCTATCAAGAGAGTGAGAGAGTTACAAGTGAGAGTTACAAGACTTGATGTATGAATGTTACAACAATAATGTTTCTCAACCTGATGACATGGGGATTATGGACATCCACTTAAATGAGTATTTTATAACACCCCCTTGGATGTCCATTAACTATGAAATTGTATGCCTTGTTAAAAACCTTGCCATGGAAAAACCCTATGGGAAAAAGCCATGTCCAAGGAAAAAAGAGTACATACATATTCACTCCCCTGTTTTCAACATCCTTTGATGTATTTCAGTTGTCACGGTCCAATACCACTAGATTATCACTTGAACAAATTTGTTGTACCGTTATAATATCATCCTTCTGAAGATCATGAGTAAAGAAAAATGTTGGTGAAATATGCTTCACTCTATCTCCTTTAATGTAACCTTCCTTCAGTTCAGTTATGGAAGCAATATTGTCTTCATATATCAGCGTAGGCATTTTAGTTGGTGAAAGTAAATTGCACTCCTTCTGAATGTGATGTGTCATATTTCTTGTAACTCATGCCGTGAAGATTGGCGTAATCCGAGAAGGCATCTTCGTGTGTTAACTCCGTGTATCTTGGAAAGAGGATGTATTCTCTTTATGTAAACCTATATCTATGCGTTTGTAAGCCCAACGGGCCACGACCGTAAGGCCTTGTGATTTGTCGGGCTGAGTCCCTTGTAGAACTATAAACTAAGTGTTGAAAACCAATCGAGACAACACGAAAAATAATCGTAACCATATCCTGTCTCGTTCTTCTTGCTTCGCAAGGCGAGCACTGGCCGTGGTGAGCGTCGTAGAGATCCTCACGCCGCGGTCCTCACCATCGCTGGCAAAGGGGAGATCACAAGGTGATATCAGCTTCAGTCGATTCTCGGGTACGTGGCTCTAGATCCGAACACCTTTGGTCTCGCTGTAAAATTCCGGAGGAGGAGGGTCGAAATCGGGCGAGATCGACATAGTCATGGAGCCTGATATCCTATAAATCCCCTTCTGGTTGGCAGAGACTCGAGGAGCGATCACCACAGCACGTAAGAAGAAGTCGGATAAACCTTCGATTCAGACCCAATTCATCCTAGATAAGATGTCGGAGGTGGAAGACATGTTGCTCGCCGATCTGGAAGAAATTGTGGCGAGGCGTTGGGCTAAGGTCAAGGAGAGCCTTGACACCCTGTTGGCACAAGTGGAGTCGATGGATAATTCTCAACATCAGATGGCCGCACAGCTTAATTGGACGGTGAAGACGGTAAATCAAAGCACCAAAGATCAATTTGAGTTGGCTAGGCAACTAAAGGAGACAGGGGATGCAGTGGCTTGTCTCACACTCAGGCAGATGAAGTGGGAAGAAGAGCACCAAGGGGGATCTCCTACTTCTTCGTCCACTAGTGAAGCGGAATCACGTCGACCTATAACATCCTAGAAAGAACTCTAGAGCATTACCACAACTACACTACTACAGCAATTAGCAAGATGTCGATAAAGCAAAGAACAAGACAACGATTAACCATAGAGTACGCGGAAGCATCAACAAGATAGATGAATAAATAATTCAACCATAAGAGCATAACTCTAGCATTCATCATTTCAGCAGCAACATGTATAACCATATTTAGATTAAGCATTACTCCACAAGTAAAACAACAAACTCCAACAAAGACGATCGTATGTTCTTTATTATGACTACAAGTAGAAGACTAGGAATGTGCATAAAGGTGAAGGTATGTGCTGCTATTTCCCAACCCACGCTCATGTCCTCCGAATTCAAGCAATAGCTGAAAATATAAGTCCAATTGATGAGATAAAATATTGATAACTTCATCATATGAACTTCCATGCAAATGCAGCTTCATAAAATAAACTTCCACATGCAAATGCAAATGATGCAATGAAATTCATGACTTACCTTCTACCCTCAAATCCATTTAGCATATTATCTGTCTATTGTAAAGTATCTGAATTTAATGGAGGCAAGTCAAATAACAAAGTTAAAGCAAGGGGCCACAACACTACCTTTACTTGCCTGCACCAAACAATGGTCAACGCTCCGAAGGGGCACCACCTGATCACAAATAATTCTCAGCACCAATACAAACATATCATCAAACAGACACAAGTAAAACTCTCATCCGTCTCACGCCCCACTGAAAGATAGAAAAACAAAAGATGCATAAAGCTGGTTTCAGCAGTACTGCCACTTCACACTTTCATGAATTTGAAAGTACAGTAGATATGCTATCAAATAAATAAACATTATGAACATCTACATTGCAAAACCTGCAAGATTGGTATTCAACATAGAATTAAAATTTGACATCTACTAGCTGTAAAATAGTCTATAAAATAGCACTCTAATTTGTATTTGTACTGTAAGACAATCAACTTCAAAAATTCATATCTCACCGAGTACTCATCCAAAAACAGTGATTAAATACTCCATGGAAAGTTTATCAAGTTAACTACAAATCTTCCATATCACAAGATACAAAATTGGCCTCTAGGATGCCTTAAACAGTCACGCAACGTATACTATCAGATCTAGGATGGACGAAAACTGAAATTTCGACAGTCATATTCAGAGAACTGTATCTCCTGACATACACAACAAAAAATTGTGTTTAATTACTTGTTGGAAAGATAAACAAATTTTCTAAAAATCCTACAAAGGCACCATATTTTTTAAGGTCAGCAACGGGTCAAAAACAGAGAACTACAAAATTGACTCAAAACTGCGACCCCAGGAACGTCAACGAGGGAGATATAGGAGTCTAATCAAACCCCAACGTGATTACCACTAAATGTAAGTTCTAATCCACATAAAAAATTAGAGAGGGTAACAACAAGACCCTACCTTGATCTCCAATCATGGCTAAAGAGGCACCACGGATTTGTTTCCCCTCCTAGATCAACCCCTTCTTTCCTCTCCTCTTCTTCCTTCTCCTGCTCTTCGTTCTATTTCTTGATGTCCAGCGGTAGCCATGCGTCGCCCTTGAGATAATCCTTCTCCTTTAGGGAATTAGAGAGGAAACCCAAAGGTCTTGGCATGGGAAAAGTCATGGATTTTCCTATTAAACCTTGTAATTAATTCTAGGTGTTACATTCGGCTCCTCCTTTGAGGAATTCGTCCTCGAATTCACTTTCAAGATTCAACAAGTTCTGGATACTTGCTGCGCATTATTGTTTATAATTCCCATGTGGCCTCTCGCCCCATTTGGTTACTCCATAAGATTTGTAACATCCCCATAAAAAATTATTTTGGATTGTAAGCTTTTCAAAAATAAATATCAAATTTATTTAATTAAAATTTTTACTTGTTATGGTTTTAATTCAAAAGGAACTTACTTTATATTAAAACGACGTGGGATTTGAAAATTTTATTTTAAGTTGTGAAAAGTTTTTTTTGGCTTAAATGAATTTACTTAAACTTAAATGACTTAAATATTTAACAGATTATTCAAATAAAATAATTATGTATTCAATGATTTTTCGGGGAGAATTTATCGTTTCAAATTTAAATTTTACTTTATTTACAAAGCACCGAATGGTTTGATTAGGAAATATTTTCCAAAACTCTAGGATTCCTTTTCCTTATTTTCTTTTCTTTTCCCTTGCAGCCTATTTTTATTTTTCCCTGTCACGTAACAATGCAACCAACGCAAGCAAATGACTCACGAGGCAGAAGCCCAATCTAGTTCACACGGCCCAGCAATGCGCCCCACATCATCTTGCTTCGGCTGTTTCGCAAGGGCTGCTGGAAACCGACGCCGCTGCCGCTTCTGCTCCCTGCGTCCAGCACCGTGTTTCCATCAAATGAACGCATAGCCTCTAGCCCAGGTGTTGCGCATGAAGCTGGAGTTTTCTTCTTCGTTCCCCACTTGCACGCTCCATCAAGCGTCGCTGCCAACAATCCATTCGTCTCCCCACCCTCATGCGCCAGTAACAGGCCGCCGACAGCCATTGATTAGCCTTCCGTCGAGATAAACCGGCACCCAACTATTCAAATGGATGCAGCAGCCTCTCCTCTTCCGATTCCAACTGCTTCCTTATTCATCAATTCCCACCAAAGCAGATGAAACAAACAAATTAGTGGCTATATCTCGCCATCCATCATGGCTGCCCGTCCAACACTCTTCCTGACCTTTCCCCTCTCTCCACTGACCTCCTCCTCTGCCTTCCATGACCTATAAAAGCTAGCTTACACGTCCCTTATCACATGAGACGACTCCTCCAGCCTCGCCTCTCCCTATTCCCGACGTGTGGAGTCGAGTTCCTCACGACTTCTCTGCTGCCAGTCGCGTCCAGCTGCCTGTGCCCCGCTTTGCATGCACGTTCCCCGTCGATTCGGCCAGCCAAATCTTGCCAAAATTCACCAGATGATGCACATGAATGACCTATACAAGATATCCAATAATCACGGCAAGAGAAGCTACGATGCATCCGGGATTTGCTGCACCATGGCCACCACTCGTCGTCTGTTCCCGTCCAGCACAAGTCGAGGTAAAGTCAAAGCTTGTTCCGTCTTACCAGTAGAGGTTCTTGACATCCCTTTGCGTCACATCGTGTTCCAGGAAGTTCTCATCGAGTACCCAGGAGGTCGAGCCCTGATATATATTAAGGTGTCCAGGAACGCCATTACCGTTTCAACTGTCGCTGTACCACCTGTCCATATTTCCATGCATCGATCTCCTTGTTAGGTGAATTTCGAATCCAGTCATCTTGTGTTTCACATGTCCCATATCATCTGAAATAATATAGTGCAAAGAAAATTGTTATGTCATGCATTCAATATACCGGAACGCAAACATCTTCACAATACTCTACTGCACACTATTCTGTGTGTATCCTGCGTGCCCATCGGTAATATGACTTGTATTCCTTGGACATCAATTGACTTCTTGATAAATTTTTTTATCCATCATATGTTCCTAGTAATATTCATTATCTCCACAATAGGATTTGCCAAGGTTAGGCTCCATGTTTCGAGGAACGCGTTCGGCGTGTGAGCTGCTGCTACACGGCCTTGCCTCGTTTTCTCTCCTTTATCTCCAATAAAGACCATTTAAAATCATACACGTTTTCCATACACATGTTGCACAACAGTACAAATTTTCTTACATAAACCATTGCTTTATGTCTACAGCCGGTCTCCGGGAACGCACTCATGTTTTCCGCAATAGTTGTGTAGCCTAGACCCGATCTCGATAATGATTGTTCTTATTGTGCCATCACTATTTATCATCACCATATGACAACATATCACTATTTCCATAATCCCACCTGACTACAGACTACTACCACACTATCATCATGTTCAATCGACACCACCTCTCAAGGCCATGTCTCTATCCACCTTCCACCATAACCAACAAGCACACAACATTCCGATATTGCATTGGTGAGCTCGTTTTATCCTCCTTCCTATCTTGTGATGGGCATATTGTTGTTGCATGTTATCCTTAGCTTGAATGTTTGTTATTGTTTATGCATGAATAGGTATACGGTTGGAAGGTAATACTTGGAACATGAAGATAGAAAGTCCATTTGTGAAGATCATGTGTCAGATTATCAAGACAAATGACAAATGAGTCTTTGAGCAGCAGTTCGAGGGAAGAGGCAAGTGTCCTTGATGCACATTGCTCCTACCTTCTTTCTATCTGAATTTAATTTCATGCATGCAAGTCTAATTTGAATCCCATGTTAGGGTTTACTAGACTTTGTTGTAATCCTTTCCTTGTCGCCTTGGTTTGGGTGTAGTAAGTATAGTTGAGGGTACGTCATGCTTAATTGCTTTGAAGGGATTAAAATATAATAAATAATATTGATTAATGATTTCACTTGAACTTAATCATCATGGGGTTAATCTCTTTTTAGCAACATGGAACTTAGGTAATCCCAACAGGAGGAAGATGATGATGGTGAGGGTATGCACGGGTACTAGGTTGAGTACCATTGGTTGCAGTAGTGCCTGTTTGGGATTCTAAGGACCGATTTATGGAGCGGCCACCCAGGACTACAGCGCAAAGCACATGACTGATATGGGTAGGCTTGGTTAATTAGAAGATCACTTTCCGAGTTCTACGGGCATCGAGGAAGGAGGACGGTAGGGTTACTTTCGGCCTTAGGTGATGAAGGGGTACTTCTAGCCACGGCGTCGGAGGGGCTTCTGTAGGAAGGGGTACTTCTGCAGCGGTGAAACCTTAGCGTGGGTGCTTTAACGGACTGGGAAACTCTTTGAAAGACCATGTGGTGATCTCCTGGCCCGACACCTACGGAAGTGTTTTGGCAACATGGAGACTTTAGTCACCGACGGGTGATGGAATCACCAACCTGTGGGTAAAGTTGTGCAACCTCTGCAGAGTGTAGAACTGTTATAACGGTCGTGCTCACGATTACTGAGCGACCTGGTTCCTCACACGAGCTAGAGGGTTTGGTGTGGTTAAATCTGGTACGGTAACTAGATTTGGGTAGTGTAGCCCGTGGTTCAATACAGGTAGGGTAGCCTGCATTGCAGTTTGAAGTTGGCTTACTACAGGTAGAGTAGCCTGTAGGAAGGGTTAATATCACTTAGTAAATAGGTTGTTCTAATTACAATCAACTTAGACATAGGTGCAATCTATGCGGTTAAACCTTATGTTGACCTTTCCTTCTATAAGCTTGCATGTCATACTTTCCCCCACTTGCTGAATACTATATGTACTCAATCGTTGTTGCTCCACTCTTTTGCTTTATGTTGCTGTTCAGAAGCCAAGGATGAAGATGCAACCATTTGACGAGACGACGGAGTGAAGACTAGGCATGCGGTCTTCCGGTCGATTGCCTGTGGAGTTTGATGGCACCAACAACTAGGTTTTATTTTCCGCTAAAATCTTATCTTTTTATCCTTGTAATTATTTTTTGATATAATAAAGATATTGTTCTTTTATCACATTTATTGTCATGTGTGCGTGAAAACTTGTTCCTAGGAACGCATACGGATGTACCCGGTTTCGATCTTTGAAACTGGGTGTGACAAGATTGATACATACTTAATAGTAGGACTGCGTATTACACGCTCCGAGAATTCCAATATACGCGAGTGGCTGACACTCGAATAGTCGGGTCCTGTTAAAAAACAAGTGCTTCAACCTCTTTCTACTTATCTAGACTCCTTCAGTATTTAGGGTGTGTTTGGTTGAACGTCAAGGTTGGATGGTATCATCCAATCTATATTTTCTAGGATCTGGATCATCCAACTCATTGTTTGTTTGATTGGATAGGTTTATGCATTGTTTGCAACGATTGGAGGGTTGAGAAAATATTGAATGAGAGTAATTAAATTTTATTTGTTAATAATAGTAGTTAATCATACACTAATTATCTTATTTTTATTTTTATAAACAGTAATCTTGTTACCACAATTCATCATTAATACTAAAACATGCTAATTATCAATAATTATATTCCAACCCACATGATTTCTGCATATTAATTAATATATTAATGTTTCTTTATTTTAATCTCACAATAAAATATACTAATTCATATCACAATATGCTAATTATCTTTAATTGTTAACTAATGATCATGCTTAGAAAGGTTGGATAGCCCTATCTAACCAAATTTCCCGAATATGCTCATCCAGGTGACGGTGAAACAAACACTTGGATTGGACAGCCCTGTCCAAGCCAATCCAAGTCAATCCGGTGAAAAAATACACCCTTACTCAACACAGAAACATGAATCATTGGGTGAACACCATCCATAGACTCGGGCAATTGAGGACGATATGCCAATGAACCAACTCGTGTCGTAATCAAATAAGGTCCAATATATCTCGAGGCTAAGCTTCTCTTTGATGCTCGTTGACGCCGGTTTTTGACCAAGGGACCCATTGTCGGCGACTATAGGTCAAAGAGGGCCGGTGGGCGAGAAGGCCGACGGCCGCTGGGCGAGTAAAGGCGCGTCCCTCCCGGGAATCGTGCGCGGACGCCAACGAGAAGAGCATAACATTGATGGGCCTGGCCCACGTTGTAAAATTAGAAATAATAGTTT
Source organism: Chloris gayana (assembly GCA_031894775.1). Lineage (NCBI taxonomy): Eukaryota > Viridiplantae > Streptophyta > Magnoliopsida > Poales > Poaceae > Chloris > Chloris gayana. Next base: position 8,970 of record JAUNZO010000406.1, read on the forward strand.
AATTTTGGAAAAAGATCCTAGTCGGTTAGGAAATCGGCCCGAAGAGGGTCCGAGTAGGATTCTTTGTGCCGAGTATAAATTTGTACTCGGATGTAACATGTAAACTCGATTCACATCCAATACAACTTTCGGCGCATCGCCAAACCCTAATTTCTGTCAAGTCTACTATTTTCGCGGGGATCCTCGGGGCTCCGGTCGACAACAAGTTGGCTTGATAAGGTAATTATGTCGTCTAGTTTCTCGGCGCATTGTTCGTAATTAGATGGCTTAATTGCTGGTTATCCGGCGACTAGATCTGTTCTCGATCGGCGTAGTGAGTATCGGCCGGGATGAGTCAAGTTGACCTGGTCCGGGCTCGTGGTGGAGGTAGTTTGACTTGTCCTGCCTCCCCGTCCCAGCCTTTGCTCATAACGCCGATTGGCTCGGATTTGGTCGTTCGAGTCACGATAGCCGCTATGAGAATTCCTTTACATCTTGGCCGATTCGACTGTGCGGATTCGGTTGACGTGTCCTGTGTTTGCCTTTGCGATAGTTGACTTGTCCTAGGCGCATGCAACCGATTGGCTAGGGTGTAGATTTACTTTCATAGTTAAGGCGTTTATGATTGTGCTTGTCCTGAATCGGCTAGGCGTGCGCGGCCGTTAGACCTGGTCCGATCGCGTGCCATCGGTTGACTTGTCCTGGTGGAGCGACCGGTCGATTTGGGATCTGTGTGGTTGTATTTGTCTTACTTGTTCTTTCGGAGTGTTTAGCCGATTGCTTATCACGTTCACTAGCTGTTTTATGTTTAAATTAGTGCCAAATCTGTTAAAGCTGCTTTTGAACCCGAGTTATTAGTATGATTTTATTGATCATCACTATACATTCGAGATAGATCTAAATAATTTACTGCTATAATTAATGGCAGAATCGGCCGAATACCCGATCGGCCGATTTATAGATTTGATTGATGATTAAACTATCTTCTCGCTATTAAACTGATTACATCCCATTAATAATCACTCTGTTTACATTTTATTCGATAATGTATCCTTGCTAAGTTGATCGCTTACCGACGAAATCGGCTGCTAGCCACCGATCGCATGTTATAGCATCGGCCGATTTCGTATCGTTTGTATCACGATTCGTTTGCCTAGCATTTAATACATAAATGGATGGGCCGTGCTGTTCCCTGTCGATGGCCGATTCTGTCCATATTACGCCATGATCGGCCATGATCGTACATCGGTCTATCCGGGCCGATGACCTGGAATTTTACACTTTTTATTGTCTTTGTTGGTTTGCAGGAAAACCATCGCGCACGCACCAGCGCACACGAACATCGGCGAGCTGAGCCGGTCCGTTGGGAGCACGGGACTCTGCGTCGGCCGGGGTTTCGGTGGACTCTCCGGACAACGGTGTGTCGGCGACTTTTGACGTTAACACACTTTTTGGCACGCCCGGTGGGACTAAAGCAACCAGGGTCAAGATGTCGTACATACGAGGCTATCGGGGAAGACGGAACGCCAATGGTCGATGCTGAAAATCAGCCGATCCTTGTTCCGGTTCCTCTCGGGACGGATGGCAAAGGGCATGGAGAAGTTTCGATGACAACGGGGTTTCGGCACTGGGGAAAGATGACGACGGAACAAAAGCTGCGAGTATCGGGAATACCGGCCGAAGCCATGAAAAAGTACTTTCAAGCCACGACGGTGACGCGTGGCGAGTGGCCACAAAAGGAGATATCCCTCGGATGCTACATCCGGAAGAACTAGATCAAATCAAAGCCCGAGAGACTGCCGGATGCCAACCAACTCGGTGATATGGTCAACACGTCCGTTCATCGGGCCCTAATTAATCAATCGGGCGTATTGACCAACACCATCGGGAATTTGATCAAGGACACAATTGATGGCAGGCTGTTCATCGAAGGGTATTACGGACCTGCATATACACAACCTTTAGGCACTCCTGTACGGTCGAGTCGGGGAATTAGCCTCCAGAACACCACACCACAAGTAGGGTTTCAGCCAGCATACGGCATGCCACCTCACCTATGGCCTGGCAAGGACAATGCAAATGCAAGTACCGGTGCAACCCAGCCGGGCAAGGAGGATGACGGTGACCCCAAGAAGTCGGTAACGGAGGAAGGCGACGGACAAGATGTACAACGGCCGACTTCGAGTTAGGGGCAGCAACCAATGCGGCAGCGGCCCGCGAGATGGCACAGCAGCCCAATTTCTTCTACGTACCAAATACCGGCCTGAGTAGAATTGAGAACTCACCCACTATAGTACGGCCGATATCTGGTATTCCACGACCAACTGCATCGGCTAGAGGACAGGGATTCATGAGCTGGACGGCCTATCCAATCGGCCATGAATTATGGAATTGCTCCGCAAACATCGTTCCCGGCTACGGCACTGGGATTTCCGGGAGCGGCCGGTTGATACACCCAGCTGGGGACAGCCCAACACCGCTTATATGACAGGGGCCGGATCAGCAAGCTGCTGGACCCAATGATATGAATAGCCTCATGGCTAAGATTGCCGATATGATGAAAGATCGGTTCGATTTGAAGCCCAAAGAGAAGAGTGCATTGTATCGGCGACCTTACCTCGACTGGATGGATTCCGTGGCTTTACCCAATAAGTATAAAATTCCTGAGTTTTCCAAGTTTTCTGGGCAAGATAACACATCAACTATGGAGCACATCAGCCGGTATGACGCACGGCTTGGTGAGGCGTCTTCTCGAGGAGGCTTTGCGGGTTAGGCTATTCCCACTTGTCGTTGTCCGGATCGGCCTTTTCATGGTTTGCTTCGCTGTCGCTTTGGTTCTATTCGAGTTGGGCCGATCCGGAGAAAAGGTTTCACTCGTACTTCTTCACGGGCATTACCGAGCTTAGTTTGTCCGATTTAATGGCGGTGAAACAGAAATCGGGGGAATCGGTGACCGATTATATACGGAGGTTCGGGACTACGAGGGGACGATGCTACAATCCGAACCTGACGAGCAACGGTTGGCCGAGATCGCTTATGCGGGGCTATTCTCCAACATCAAAGAAAAGTTTACCCCACATGAGTTTGATGGGCTGGCACAGCTGACACGCAGAGCGATCGGCCGGAAGAGAATCTCCAGCTCACCGGGAATCGGCGGTATCGGGTAGCTTATGCTGATTTCGACGGTGAAGATGATGAAGAGGGAATTAATGCAGTTGAGTGGACTAATAACAAACGGCCGATATTTTCTCCGCATGTTAATCCTAAGGAGAGAAAATACGATTTTGATTTATCTAAGGTCGACGAGATATTTGATCAGCTGCTGCGGGAAAAGAAAATCCAGCTTTCACCTCATCACAAAATTCCTACGCCGGAGGAATTGAAGAAAATGGCTAAGTGGTGCAAGTGGCATGGAAATTCACATCATAACTCCGTTGATTGTTATGCTATGAGAGATGAGATCCGGAAGGCGGTTGACGGTGGGGTATTGCGAGCAGCTGATGTGAAAAAGAAGATGAAAGTTGATGGGCACCCTTTCCGGCTAATACGATGTACATCAATACCATCGGCGGTGGATCAGCTGGTTTCATACGCCGATATGAGAGGAAGAGGGAGAGGGAAGAAAGAGATCGAGGCGGCACGTGAACAGGAATCTATCGGTCAAAGTCAGCGATACGAGCAAAGCGTGATCCGCCGAGAAGATTTTGACCCACACTGGGATTGTCCTTTCTTTCGATGCTGCTGGGACCGAAACATGAAGCTTCCATCTATCGAGAACTGTCCGGAGTGCACTGGCCGGGAAGAGTATCGTGATGTCGGGTCGTCAAGTTACCGGGGACGGCCGATTGGTCGCAACTATGAATCTCAACAATCGGCCCCCGGAAGAGCGATCGGCTATGATCACGGATATGATGAACGAAGATACGTAGTGCCAAAGAGAACCTCCGTTCACGATCGGTCGGGGCCAATCAATGATGAAGAAGAGTTTGATTACCAATACCATGAAGATTCGAGAGGTGATCAAACCGAGAACGAAGGACAGTGGTGCCCGGTGGTTTGCTCGAGCAAAACCCAAAGAGGAGGCTTCAAAGAATGCGTTGTCGGGAAATCAAGGGTGGACGGCATTACGGAGATGACCAAGATGATGAGCCCAAGCCCAAGAAGCAATGGAGGCCGAAAGTGCGGTCTCGGGTGGTACGGGCTGAAGCCGCGGTGAATATGATGTCACCGATGCCCGGGATTGTCGGATCGGCCGATGAAAATTCGGGTGAAGAAGAACCGGTTGGGGAGACTTCGGAGATTACGTGGACGCCGGAATCAGCGGTATTTGATAAGCCGGTCAACTCCGATCATTTGCATCTCAAGGCATTATACATTAGCGGCTACGTCAATGGGTCGTCGATGAGGAAAATGTTGGTCGACGGAGGAGCGGCGGTCAATGTCATGCCGATTACTACATACCGCAAGCTCGGGAAGACGCCGGAAGAAATGATGAGGGCTAATCCGACGCTCAAGGATTACAGCGGGAGAAGCCAAGATGTGTGTGGAGCCGCAATAATGGAGATCATCGTGGGCAGCAAAACCATACCCACCACTTTTTTCATCATCGGCGGGAAAGGTGCATACACAACTTTGTTGGGGAGAGACTGGATTCATGCCAATTGTTGCATCCCATCAACCATGCACCGGTGTTTAATTCAATGGGTTGGCAACAAGGTCGAAATCGTGCGGGCCGATAAGTCCGTAACCATTGCAACCGCCGATTTCGAGTTTGCCGGTCTAGAGAGCTTGCCTTGTTTATCGGGCACGTATTGGGATGCGGAGGCCATAAACATCACGGATGACGGAGTTATTGTGACCGGGGGTCGGGTACCCCCGGCTGCTCGATGGGCCCCACGGGAGAATTGGCGGGCAATCGGCCGATCGATACACGCATTGAGGATATAATGAGTCGGCCGATTAACGAACCGGAAGACGGGAAATTAGGTCACGGTTTTGTGTCGGCCGACGAATTAGAAGAGGTAGATATAGGAGATGGAGACAAACCTCGGCCGACATATATTAGCAAGAAATTATGTAAAGAAGTAAGGGATGAATTAGTGGCCTTATTGGAAGAATTTAAAGATTGTTTTGCTTGGGATTATAGCGAGATGCCTGGACTCGGCCGATCGATCGTTGAGCATCGGTTGCCCACTAAACCCGGATATCGGCCATATAAGCGGGGGCTCGGAAAATTGACCCTAGGTATTATGAAGCTGTCAAAGAAGAGATTATCGGATTATATGAAGCCGGCTTCATTAGGCCATGCCGATATGCGGAATGTGTTTCCGATATTGTGCCGGTGGAAAAGAAGAATGGAAAGATGCGGGTCTGCATTGACTTCAGAAATTTGAATAAGGCAACTCCGAAAGATGTGTACCCAATGCCAAACGCCGATTTGTTAGTTGATGCAGCCGCCGGCAACAAAATTTTGAGCTTTATGGATGGAAATGCTGGGTACAATCAGATTTTTATGGCCGAGGAAGATATATCGAAGACGGCGTTCGGATGCCCGGAGCGTTGGGACTATATGAGTGGGTTGTCATGACCTTCGGACTAAAAAATGCTGGTGCTACATATCGAGAGAGCTATGAATTTTATATATCACGATTTAATCGGCCGATTGGTGGAAATTTATATTGATGATGTCATGGTGAAATCAAAATCGGTTGGGAGTCATGTGGCTGATCTCGGAGAAGTGTTGAAGAGGACAAGACAATACGGTCCGAAGATGAACCCGCTCAAGTGTGCGTTTGGCGTCTCAGTTGGACAATTTCTGGGGTTTATTGTGCATGAAAAGGGAATTGAAGTCGGCCCCAAGAGTATTGATTCTATCGAGAAAGTTGGAACCGCCGACGAACAAGACGAAGCTCCGGTCCACTGATCGGCAAGATTAATTTTATTAGGCGATTTATCTCAAACTTGTCCAGTCGACTTGATGTCTTTACGCCATTGTTGAAACTCAAAGCCAATCAAGAATTTCGGTGGGAGCCGATCCATCAAAAAGCTCTAGAAGATATCAAGAAATATTTGGTGTCCCCACCGATGATGGTTCCGCCAAAGCCGGGCACACCCTTTAAGTTATATTTATCGGCCGATGATAGGTGCATCGGCTCAGCATTGACTCAAGAACAGGAGGGAAAAGAGCGGGTCATATTTTATCTCGGCCGCAAATTGATTGATGCAGAAACACGGTATTCGGAGGTGGAAAGGTTATGTCTCTGTCCGTATTTTTCATGCACAAAATTAAGGCATTATCCGTTGGCCGAGGAGTGTACTTGTCGTTTGCCAGGCCGATGTCGTAAAATATATGCTTGTCGGCTCCGGTCCCCAAAGGCCGGTTGGGCAAATGGATGTTGGCAATTGCGGAGTTTGATTTAGGCTATGAATCGGCCAAAGCAGTAAAAGCACAAGTATTGGCTGATTTAATAGTGCAACACGGTGAACACTCGGCCGGATACGTTGAACCGGTGCCATGGACGGTGTTCTTTGATGGTTCGATTTGCAAGGAAGGAAGTGGAATCGGCTTGGTTGTTGTGTCGCCTCGGGGGCAATACGTGGATACTCTATTACAGTAGAAGCGTACACCAACAACCAAGTCGAATACGAGGCGAGTGTTAAAAGGATTGGAATTACTCATCGATGCCGGGGCTGATTTTGTGGAAATTTTCGGCGATTCCTTGTTGGTTGTGAGTCGGCTGGCCGATGAGTATGAGTGTAAAGATGAAATATTGTTGCAATATCATAGAAAGTGCCGGAAGTTAATGAAAAGGTTCAAGTGTGTTAAAGTCAGCCATATACCAAGAGAGCAGAACTTTGAAGCAAATAACTTGGCTCGGCTAGCATATGGATATCGGCTCGCCGAAACAGACTTAGAGATAGCTGGTATTGAAGGAGCCGATTGGCGTACGGAAATTCGAAGTTTTTGAGCAATCCATCCCAACCTACGAGATAAGAAGATAAGATATAAAGATTTGAAGTATGTTCGTTGGATGATCAATTATTTTTCAAGACAATTGATGGGGTGCTCCTCAAGTGTATTGATGACACCGAGGCAAAAGTGGTAATGAGCGAAGTGCATGATGGGATTTGCGGAACGCATCAATCGGCCCATAAAATGAAGTGGCTGCTAAGGCGAGCTGGTTATTATCGGCCGACAATGTTGGCCGATTGTTTTAAATATTATAAAAGTTGCCAAGATTGCCAGAAATTCGGACCTATACGAGAGGCGCACTGCGTCGGCTATGAATCCGATAATCAAACCTTGGCCGTTCGGAGGCTGGGCCATGGATATGATCGGCCGAGATAAATCCAGCATCAAGCAAAGGACATCAATACATATTAGTAGCTACAGATTATTTCACGAAGTGGGTTGAAGCGGCACCCTATCGCAAAGTTTCGACGGTCGACGTGATAACGTTTGTTAAAGAGCATATTATTTATAGATTTGGAATTCCAGAAACAATCACGACGGATCAAGGATCAGTATTCACATCGGACGAATTTCAATCTTTTGCTGATGAGATGGGAATTAAGTTGATTAATTCGTCGCCGTATTATGCCCAAGCCAATGGCCAAGCTGAAGCGGCAAATAAGAGTCCGATCAAGTTGATTAAGCGGAAAATACAAGAATATCCTCGTAAGTGGCACATGAAATTGATGGACGCTTTATGGGCTTATCGTATGTCACGGCATGGGGCCATGCAAGTCGCACCGTATCAGCTGGTATATGGGCACGAAGCCGTCTTGCCATGGGAGACAGACTATCGGCTCCGGAAGGATTGAATTGCAACAAAAGCTTTCGGCCGATCGAGTACTACGGATTGATGATGGATGAATTAGAAGATGTGGTACAAAATCGGCTGGATGCATTGGAAAAAATAGAGCGAGAATAAGGCGAGGGTTGCCCGCCATTATGATAAGAAGGTTGTGCAGAAACAGATTTAAAGAGGGCGATTTGGTCCGGAAGCTTAGGATGCCGATCGGCGTGAAGGACAATCGGTTTGGTAAATGGTCGCCTAATTGGGAAGGACCTTATTTGATTAGCCGATCGGCACCGGGTAATGCATATATTTTGAAAGAGTTAGAAGGGGAAGAATTCGGCCGAGCACTTAATGGAAAGTATTTGAAGCGAGTATTATCCTAGTATTTGGATTAACTCATAGTGTTCGGCCTAAAAGAGACTACAGCCGATGTCGATGCACATCGCCTTGAGACGGCCGATGCTGAGAGTATCGCCCTTAGCCCAAAATGAAAGTAAAACAGAGGAAGTCACCGATAAATTAGCCGATGTTTAAACATCGCCTTCGGATGGCCGATATTATGGTATATCGCCCTTAGTGTAAAAAAATATTCGCAACAAATTTTGTTCAAAATCCTATTACACCTAAGCATAATCGACGGCCTCGGCGCGGGACAAGAAGTCTTGGACGGCGAGATAGTGCGCGAGCCGGCATGGAGTCGAGTTTGGCCATGACCAACGAGGTCATCCTCGATGGGGCCGACATCGGCGTGCGCCGCGGCGACCATCTTCTCGGCCGTTTGAATTGCTTCGTCCGTCGTCTTCGTTGAGCCGCCACGTCGGCCGACAAGCTGTGCAATGGTGGCTTCCAAGGCCGCCGCCGCCTCCTCCTTGAGAGCCGGCGATGCTCTCAAATCGGCGATCTCCTGGTTGATTACCTGCAGTTCATCTTGCCGATTTGAGAGTTGCTCTTGCATCTCCTGGGTCTTACGGGCCTCCTCCTCGGAGCGCTTGATGGAGTTCTCGGCGAGTAACACGGCTTGCTGCTGCTCCGCGTGGCGAGCCGGACGCTGCTGGGCACGAGTGAAGTCCATTTGCCGGTACTCCATGTATGCCACACGGTGCGAGCATCGCGCACATCCTCCGGGAGCTCGGTCCGGACCTCCAAGTACCGGGCCCTTATGGGGTGAGCGTCGGCCACCAAGCGATCGACCGAAGAGGCCTCGAGCCTGCGCGCGATTTCGTTCATGGTGGTAAGACCGGAGGAAGATACCAAAATCGGCGCGGGACGAGGGAAGCTGAGCGCACTGAAATACCAAGAAAAATAAAATGAAGCTAATAATCAAAGGCAAATCAAGAAAATAAAAAGGAGATAGTAAAAACAAACCTGCGAAGCGTCGATACGGAGCGGCCGGACGTCTATCGAGCTGTGCCATTGAACCTACGAGGTTCGTGTGTTCCAATCAGCTCTCGGCCGGCCGATTTCCTTTCACCAGCGGTATCCTCGGAGGTGACATCGGGCACATGGCCAGCTTGTTCAGCTTCGGCGGGCTCATCGGCGGGCTCATCGGCGAGGCTCATCAACAGCGGTGCCTACGGGAGAAGCCGCGGGCGGCTCCTGGCCGACCGATTCTTCGTCGGCAGCGGTGCCTTTGGGAGAAGCCGTGGGCGACACACGGCCGGCTTGTTCGGCTTCGGCGGCGACCTCGGGAGACGCGAGGCCGATCCAAGCGAGTTGAGCTCTCCGTAAGATTTGGATCGGCCTGGCTTGGTACGACTGCCGATTCCGGAGCTACGGGGGTCGGCCTTTCGGGTGTCGGCGTCCTGGCCCGTGGAGGAGTTGATAGGCGGATCGGCCTATCGGGCGTTGGTGTCCGGGCCCGAGGAGGAAGAACCGCCGATTCCTGCAAAGAACTCATAGTTAGACAATATGTAAAGTGAAAAGGGAATCGGCGATCATGCAATAATGACCTGACGCGGCGGTGATGGTTCACCGAAGTAGTCCGGGTCGGACGGGCGCACGAGGCTGCTTTAGCGGCGCGCGGTGTCGCTTCGGGGCTTGAGTCGGCCCTGCGGCGGCACATTAGCCTTCCTCTTTACGAGGGCGGCTGTTTTAGTCTTGGCCTTGCGGGCAGCTGGTGCCCTCGACTCATCGCCGCAAAAGCTTGGGCAGGAGTGCGATCGGTGAAGCCGATATTTGGAACAATTGGGCTCGGCATTAAGTATGCAATCGGCCGGCCAGCGATGCTGCGGGTCGGCGGCTCCTCCGTGTCCGGCGAAAAAGAATATACAAGGGTGAGCATTTGGAGTGGCCGATTTCATTTATAAAATCGGCCTTACGAAAATAAATCGGCTACACGTACCTCGGTGAAAGCTTCGCTCGGGACTAAGCCGGAGAAGAAGGAAGCGGTGTTCGGCTGCGGAGGTGCCGGTTCCACTCGCCCCACCAGCGGTCAAAAGGCGGGTACTCCGGGCGCCGGGAAAATCCGGCTAAGTCGCCGGTGACGACATCGGCGGTGCGGCCGACGAGCCAATTCCACCGAATGGCGTTGTCGACGTTAGCCCGCGCCTTTATTTGCCCCACATAGAAGAGGTGGGGAGCAAGCGGCCGAAGCCGAGTTGGCGGGCCGCCACCGACGGGTGGTAGAACTCATAGGAGCAGAAAGCCTTGCTCCCGGCAATGAGTCCCGTCGGCGGCGGACGAGGGCGGAGGCGGGTGGTGAAGATCTTGACCGCCTCCCCGTCGGCCGTTGGGAAGGTGGGATCGATCGAGAAAAGGAGTGTCATACCCCTTCTCGAAGAAATCGATGTACGGGTACCAATCCGTACTTTCGTTGTTGAGGCCCTTGTAGAGGGCGGCAAACCAATACGCCAGGTTGTCATCGACATGGCCGCTCCTGGTGCCATGGATAACGCTTCCCGAAAGAGATACATCGGCTGGATCGGGCGTGGCCGGTTCGGCATAATTGCCGGGAAGGTGAGGACATCGAGGTCCGGATCGATGGCCTTGGTGGTATGAAGGGACAACCACATTTGGATGAACCACCAAGGGCCACCCGGGTTCTTGGTCGATCGGCCGGAGCGCAACTCCACCGAAACCTGGTGAAGAAGGAGGTAGGCCGATCCCGGAAGATACTTGCCCATAGGAAGGGCATAGGCGTCGGCCAGCCTATCGGCTATCGGCGAGAAAATTGTTTGTGGGGCTCACGCTGACCCCACGAGAAGAAGAAGTGGTCAAGCCACATGTTGAGGAAGGCAACGTGCTCGCGGCGATCGGCCGTGCCGTGCCCCTTGTTGTAAGTCCGGATGTAGACCTTCCAACCCCTGGTGTCCTTAGGGTTGATCCGATGGGAGGACTTAATGCGGATGGCATCCGGCCGTGTCCGGGAGGGTCATGGTAGCCGGGCCGTGGCCGAACATGAAGCGATTCGGGGCATCGACCGGAGATAAGAAGCTGCCGCCAGCAACGGTTCATTCTTGTGGTGATCGGCCGGAGAGAGTTTGATGGCGTGGGCGATGCCGATATTGGCCCAACCTTGCGGATGGACGGCCGATGCCCGGTTATACCAATCGCGCCATCCGGCAACGGGAGTCGGCCATGACCGAAAGCTGTTGACCCACTCGGCCGATAAAGGAGATTGTTGCCGAAACGGAACCCGGTTCGTTTCGGCACGAGATGAGATCTGTGGGGTCGGGATCGCCCATGGGGCCCAAAAGAAGTGAGTTGGGATGTTGGATGGGATGACGACTTGGTTCCGGATCTCCTAAAAACAAGGAGTAGGGCTAAAATAAGAAACGGAACGGAAAGAAGGTAGATTGTGAAAATAAACAAGAACAAGAACGCGAAGAAAGATTGCAAAGGTAGAAAAGAGGGGTGCTCAAATGTACATTACCTCCGGAACGGCGTTGGTGGTGGCGGCAGCCGCGGCCGGCGCGGCGGCCGCAGCAGCAGCAACGAGCGGGGTTCATGGTCACCGGAAGAGAAAAACGACGGCGGCGCGGTGGGAAGTTGAAAGGGCTCGAAAAGGCAAAGGTTGCTAGAACAGGGGAAGATGAAAGCCAAGGAGAAGAAACGGATGGGAAATGACCGGGGTGACCCCGGGTTTTATGGAGAGGTGACGGGCGATAAAACCGGCGCGATAAAAGAGGATAAATCAGTCCGACGCATGCGTTGCATACCCCGAGCCGGGGGACATGTGTTGACGCCGGTTTTTGACAAAGGGACCCATTGTCGGCGACTATAGGTCAAAGAGGGCCGGTGGGCGGAAGGCCGACGGCCGCTTGGGCGAGTAAAGGCGCGTCCCTCCCGGGAATCGTGCGCGGACGCCAACGGAAGAGCATAACATTGATGGGCCTGGCCCACGTTGTAAAATTAGAAATAATAGTTTAATTTTGGAAAAAGATCCTAGTCGGTTAGGAAATCGGCCCGAAGAGGGTCCGAGTAGGATTCTTTGTGCCGAGTATAAATTTGTACTCGGATGTAACATGTAAACTCGATTCACATCCAATAGAACTTTCGGCGCATTGCCAAACCCTAATTTCTGTCAAGTCTACTATTTTCGCGCGGGGATCCTCGGGGCTCCGGTCGACAACAAGTTGGCTTGATAAGGTAATTATGTCGTCTAGTTTCTCGGCGCATTGTTCGTAATTAGATGGCTTAATTGCTGGTTATCCGGCGACTAGATCTGTTCTCGATCGGCGTAGTGAGTATCGGCCGGGATGAGTCAAGTTGACCTGGTCCGGGCTCGTGGTGGAGGTAGTTTGACTTGTCCTGCCTCCCCGTCCCAGCCTTTGCTCATAACGCCGATTGGCTCGGATTTGGTCGTTCGAGTCACGATAGCCGCTATGAGAATTCCTTTACATCTTGGCCGATTCGATCGTGCGGATTCGGATGACGTGTCCTGTGTTTGCCTTTGCGATAGTTGACTTGTCCTAGGCGCATGCAACCGATTGGCTAGGGTGTAGATTTACTTTCATAGTTAAGGCGTTTATGATTGTGCTTGTCCTGAATCGGCTAGGCGTGCGCGGCCGTTAGACCTGGTCCGATCGCGTGCCATCGGTTGACTTGTCCTGGTGGAGCGGCGGTCGATTTGGGATCTGTGTGGTTGTATTTGTCTTACTTGTTCTTTCGGAGTGTTTAGCCGATTGCTTATCACGTTCACTAGCTGTTTTATGTTTAAATTAGTGCCAAATCTGTTAAAGCTGCTTTTGAACCCGAGTTATTAGTATGATTTTATTGATCATCACTATACATTCAGATAGATCTAAATAATTTACTGCTATAATTAATGGCAGAATCGGCCGAATACCCGATCGGCCGATTTATAGATTTGATTGATGATTAAACTATCTTCTCGCTATTAAACTGATTACATCCCATTAATAATCACTCTGTTTACATTTTATTCGATAATGTATCCTTGCTAAGTTGATCGCTTACCCACGAAATCGGCTGCTAGCCACCGATCGCATGTTATAGCATCGGCCGATTTCGTATCGTTTGTATCACGGTTCGTTTGCCTAGCATTTAATACATAAATGGATGGGCCGTGCTGTTCTGTCGATGGCCGATTCTGTCCATATTACGCCATGATCGGCCATGACCGTACATCGGTCTATCCGGGCCGATGACCTGGAATTTTACACTTTTTATTGTCTTTGTTGGTTTGCAGGAAAACCATCGCGCACGCACCAGCGCACACGAACATCGGCGAGCTGAGCCGGTCCGTTGGGAGCACAGGACTCTGCGTCGGCCGGGGTTTCGGTGGACTCTCCGGACAACGGTGTGTCGGCGACTTTTGACGTCAACAATGCCAAAAAAATTCTTTATTTGTGACACTTCGAGATGACATGAATAAAATAAACTAAAATGTAGTACAACTCGATAATATTACCGGAAATCTTGTTTTGTGCGCCATTACCTTCCTCCGTTTAGGGTACCCCTCACCGACAAGACCGATGTAGAACTGATATGCACTATTAAGAAAATCCAAAAACATAATAAGTAGGATATCATAAAGACTATGCGTTAATCAAATGCTTGAACTTACTCGTCTAGGACATTCAAAAAGTCCTTGTATCGGCTCGGGACATAATCTAACGAGTCAAGGACACGAGACTCCCACAAGCTTTGGATATATGAGAAAAGCAATCTAATGACCACTATATACAAATATAAGATTAATTAATTAGTGCATTAGTATAATATAGAACCGTGCTCTAAGTAGGAGGATAATAAACTTTACTCAAAGTTGTAAGGAGCCATAATGCAACGTCGATTTGTCCACTCATACATGTGTCTGCCGATGTATGTTGTTACAACTTTCTTTGCACCAGCTTTGACCTCGGAATGTATTTTCTTCTTTTCACTTAACTTCTTTCCGACCAAGGACGGGTCGTTGTAGTTAAAAACCGGATTAAGAATCTTCGGCTAAAGAATGTTGGGTTTAGATACCCAACTTCTTGATCGTCTCTATCGGAGTGATTACACATTCTAAGCATGGAAAATGATAGACATATCAGTATGCATGTGTAATTTCTTTTCATATAAATAAATAGGTTTAAAACACTTACATGCACCAAATAGTGATGAGGGTGGCATCGAGGCGGTCAAGACGATACAAAGCCCGTGTGTCCTCAAATGGCACATGCAAAACAAATCTCCCTTGTTCAAACACATCTCCGAGATATCTTAGCAGCGATGAATTGGACATCTTTGCTGCATGCATTGAAGTACTAGTCGTGAAATTTGAGGTATATCCAATCCTTTTTTTCTCTCCTGATCATGTGGTAGGAGCGGTATGCCATGGCTATACTTGGGGAAACCGTCTTGCATAAGATACCAACCTCCTTCCGGGACACCGATGGGCAGAATGGGTATATCTAGCACGAGTTCTTTTGCGGTAGACTTGTATAAGTCTTTTATGCCCGTCAACCATGTTTCAACTGCACGATAGATAAATTAATACCCTATGAATAACTATATAAATAAGTACATAACTATAAAACGAACTAGTACAACTGATATTTACCTAATTTCTTCTTGGATGGGTGCCGTCCTTCCTCGGAGGCGAAGGTGGAATAGACTAGATCAAAGGTTCATGACTCTTTCCGCTTGTGTCGGTTGAGGTGGAGTAGATGAGCATCGAGTCTCCACCTCCCCTTTGTCGTGTGGTGTGTGTGGCGTCGGGGTGGACGACGTACGGATTAGAGAAGCATCTTTCTCCACTATTTGACGAGGCGGAGTGGAGAAGCCTCGTTGAGCGATCTCACCACCATCTTCATGTGCCGGAGATGGCCGAGGTGAAGGTTGGGGCTCGAGAGATAAGCCACGACCATCCTCCTCTCCATGAGTCGGAGTATACTGGGGTGAAGTCGGCGGCTAGAGATGTAAGTCTTAAAAGACCTGTTTGCGAATCTTGCATTGCATGAATAGTGATCTCTCGTCACGAACAAAGGATGGATTGATTAATAGCATCCTCAAGTGTGTAAATCCCGTCATCCTCGATTGGGATAATCTAGGTCGCAAGAGAGATAGTCGTCCTCGACTTGATTATTTGAACCCAAGCACACTCCTGAGGGATACGTACATTGTTAAATGTATGTCGGGGAATTGCAATGCCCTCTGCGACCTTGACGAATGTCTTCCCTCGCTTCCCAAGCGCCATGTGTAGCGAGCAAGGTGTATTCTCGGTGATGTCATCCACCGGGTACTCGGTGACATCCGGAACCAAGCCATGACCGCTTGGGGGATGAGTTTGTGGACTAGGATTGTCGATACTAAGGTGGAATTCAGGAAACACAAAAGGTCGGGGCGTGTTGTGGATTATTTTAGATGAATTGGAAGTAATTTTATACCCACCAATCATAACCAGGACCTTCGATTGGTGGCCCACCACACCGACTGCATTCTCTTGTGCCCGTAGTGCCCGTTGACGGCTCTTCTTTCTACCTCGCCTTTGACGAGACCCCTCGTGTAGTTAGCAGAAGATACTTCCCCTTGTAGCGAAACCATGAAGGAATATTGTATATACAAGCAAGCACTGGCCAAGAACTGTGTGGGTTTGTCATCTCACCGAAAGGATTCATTATATTTGCACTTAAGGCCATTCTTACATTCCTTCTTTCTAGAGAAAAATCATGATGTCTAATGTTGAAGTTCTTCCACTGTCGAGCATCGGCAAGGTGACGAATCATCCCATTCTTCTTGCGCCCATCCATCATCGTGCCATGTTATCGGTTTATCATCCATAGCGTTTGCAAAAAGTCATTTCAATTGATCGACTATCGAAAGGTACCACATGAGAAGGGCTGGCACTTTTCTGTCATTGACCTCTTCATCTACTGAAGTGTTTTTCTTCCTCTTTTGTCCAATCTTTCCCTCACCATCATCACCTTCATCATTAGTTTAGTACCGACGCGTTGCACGTGAGGCATCTTGTCTTATTGGCATGATCATTGCAGAACAATATGTAGTGGTTCGAACAAATGTGTACTTTTTGTACGCCTAGTGTCAATGGTAATAAGTTTTTTTGCATGGTATGTGTTGGCGGGAAAAGAGTTATGTTTCGGCAAAAACTTTGCTAAGAGTTGCAAAACGCTCGTTGAAGCTGGTGTCGGACCACCCATGCTTTGCCTTAAGAGTGACAAGTTCTACGGTTGCACTGCAAGGCCGTGCAATCCTTATCAAAACCTTTACATTCCTCGTATAGGAGTTCCTTCGATGCCTTCTTGAACTCGTCAAAGTTATCCAAATATTCTCTTTTGTCCTCCATTAAGTTCTCACGACCAATGTGACCCAATAGTTCCACCACATCCGGACCACCATCGAAACCATAGCTGTCATAGTCCATATGAAAATCATTATTGTGTCATCCTCCGGTTGTTGCAGTTTCTCCGTTATAACATTCTGCACTTATCTGCTGATCGTTGTTCCGCTCTGCATTTATCACTCATTCGGTGCTATCTTCTGCATGTGTTTCCATTTCTTCGTGTTTTGTCCACATATGGTAGTTCTTAACAAATATATTATCCAACAAGTCTTCACGGATTATCTCCGGTATATCATATATAAACAAGTGCTTGCACCTAGAGCATGGACAATAGATATGTTGTGTACCCCTCCTTTCAGCGTGCTGCTTAGCTACTTCAATAAATGCGGTAACTATTTTGAAATAGAGGAGAGCATTTCCTCCTGCACCATTATACATCCAAGATCGGTCTTCCATGCTCTATATATTACAAAAATAAACGTAGTTAAATTCTACCCAAAAAACTAAATAACAATAATCTAGTTACATAGATTAATTTAGATATATAAGCAAATATTCAACTACAATGTAGGCAAAGAAATATTATAATCTAGGTAGAAAATAGTCACAATCTATCAATTATTAATTTGCCACAACCTCATCACCCTCTCTCCCTATTTTTGTATTCAAATATGTTTTTACATAAATAAACATAGTTAAATTCTACCAAAAAATTATATAACAATAGTCTAGTTACATATATTAATTTGGATATATAAGCAAAAAAATCAACTACAATGTAACCAAAGAAATATTATATTGTAGGTAAAAAAAATAATCACAATGTTTCAATTTATTAATTTTCCACACCCTCATCACCCTCCCTCTCTATTTTTGTATTCATATACATTTTTACATAAATAAACATAGTGAAAATCTACCAAAAAAATAAATAACAATAATCTAGTTACATATATTAATTTAGATATATAAGCAAAAAATCAAATACAATGTAATTAACAAAAGAAATATTATATTTTAGGTAATTAAATAATCACAATTTTCAATTTATTAATTTTCCACACACTCATCCCAAACATGTATATTTTTGTATTCAAATATATTTTTACATAAATAAACATAGTGAAATTCTACCAAAATAATAAATAAATAATCTAGTTGCATATATACATATATAAGCAAAAATCAACTACAATGTAATTAACCAAAGAAATATTATATTCTACGTAAAAAATAATCACAAATTTTCAATTTATTAATTTTCCACAACCTCATCCCAAACTCTCTCTCTCCCCTCTCATGTACATGGTCTAGATCCAAAACTAGATCTTCACAATGTCAATATGTCAAGTCCAAAAGAAAATGATGAGACTAAAGTATATGACAAATATAAGTTGATATAGAAGATATATGATAATTATTAACTTTGTTGTGCAATATTTTGGTATAAAAAAGAGCTCCAAATTACCCTTGAAAACTTTAGCTACCAAATATGGGGGAAACCACTTCTAAACATGAAAAAAAAATATATGGATTGACATGGATTTACTTCCTAGAACAAAACCTTCCCCCTTGTTTTTTGATTTTTTCGGGCAACCGTACGGACACTCGCTCCATGAAAAGCGCCCCTACGGACAAAGTGTCCGGAGGAAGGAGAAGGAGCGAGTCCTATATACTCGACCTTTGTAAGAACGAGCGCGGTGACATGCTCGACCTTGTAGAACGAGCGTGACATCGCGCGACGTTATCACAATGTCCTTTGTAATAACGGACGGCCTGATGTCATCTGGCGACCGTTATTACAGTGCCCCTTGTAACGAACGCGACATCAAAAGTGGCCGTTATTACAGTGCACTACTATAATAAGACGTAGCTGTGATGTCAGCGCCGACCGTTATTACTGGGTGACCCTCCATTGTAATAACAGCGCTGAATAACCATGGTGACGTCATGTTTGACATACTGTAATAACACCTCGTTATTACTGGAAAATTCTAGATGCTATGTTTGGACGTTATTTTAGTAGTGCGTGCATGTATTTCATCTCTACGCTATGTACATGGAAGTGGCTGATGCAAAACTACGTTCAGTGTGTAAGCGTGGCGTGAATAATGACTGAAGGAACTATATAGATTAAATAAAACAATATAATGAATAGCTTTGTGGGCGCTATGAAATGAATGATATATGAGTAAATTAGACTGTTTATTCTCATGACTGGCTTGGTGGGTTTTAAAACATGCATAAAGGTACTTTGGTCCAAAAGTTTCATAATGGGAGTGCTGGTTAATTTTTATCTTTTCTTTTTATCTCCAATCAACTCGAAATTTCTAGGCCTTGAGAGCTAATGTGGTGCGTCCTTTTTTCTCTATATATATATATATATATATATATATATATATAATAGAATCATTTTTAATCAACATAAATAAAATAAAAGTTAGAACTCTTAAGTTTGGGATCCTCTTCCTAATTTTTTACTCTTAATTAAGCAAAAAGTAGAACCCGTTCATATTTAATTTCTAAAAAACATATTTAGAGAAAACATTATAAAGTATTCAATAAACTAACAACCCTAACATGTAAATGAAAAATGAAAGAAAAATTACTTTGAAAAACCTTTATAGACTATACCCACTTTCTTCATTCAGTAGAATGACATGTTCAAAGCAATTACTACATATTGTATAATATAACTAGCTAGTGACGACAATCAACAGTTACGATTTATTAATGTTGTAAACTTACAATGTTCTTGGTGATGAGGACATCACACTCTCCGATACAACTAAGACTCCTCCTCTATACATGCACGGGTCAATGATAACTAGAACACCGTCGAACATACGGCTGAGCTCATTTTTAATAGTTTGTTTATGTATATTTGAGAATATATTGCTACTATCTAATAAGTTAATTATTATTAGGAACCATGGAGATGATGATGACACATGTGGAGAGGAGCTTGGAGGTGTGGAGGGCCATCAAGGGTGTGCAAATCAAGTTGGAGGTCCAAATCAAGTCGACTTCGAGTTTTTTTCGGAGTTCAGGAATAGTATGATTTAAAATAGACGCACAGATCGCTTACGGTGTCGGATTTGGGCGTTCAACATATGGATGGAAAGATAATTTCATAACCTTTCTAGTGGATCTGGTATCATGTCAAACTTCGTCCGGGGTCGTCGGGAATCATCGAAAGAGTGGTCATCCAGAATCTGTTTTGGTGTTCCGTCACCGTTTTTGGCCTTTGGGCAGTGTATCTCGTTTGAGCGTTCAGGGGGTCTTACACATCCCCAACTCTTTATTAGCAGCTGTCGGCACCCAAGTTAGGATTGGGTTTTGCTTAGATTATTCTGCTTAGATAGTTTTGCTGTTTATCGGTTTGTGAGATCCCACCTCGTGAGTTTAATCATATATTTGCAATTTGGTTGCTTCTATCCTTTTCTTGCTTGTGTTCTTCGATTCGCAGGCAAGGATTAGCCTTCTTGGCGTGGTCAATCGTGCTTGCACGGTTGCTAACCACAGGAGACGTGGTGCTGCAATTGCGGGGTTCAGAACGTGCTGTTCGGAAGCCGAGTCGATTTGTCTCAAGCCTCCGCCAAATCATTGTTTATCGGAACCTTTCGGAAGATCAGGACACCTAGTCCACATCAAGTGGTAATCAGAGTTTTAGGTGCACCGTCAGGTTCCCCTTATCCTCGTTATTTTGTTTCGTCCTAAACTCCAGAAAATTGCCCAACAAAAATAGTTATTCGTCGTGTATCTGCTGTCCTATATCCCCTTTGTGCCTCGCAATTTTCAGTTTGGTTTGCGTTTCTGAATTATAGTCCTTCAAATTGTCATCGAGTCACTGGTCTTAGTTTGTTTCAGTCTTTTGTCTAATTCGAGGTGTGATTTATTGAGTCCATTGTCTAGCGTCAGTCAAAAAATTAAAACAAATTTAGTTGTGCTTGTCTAGGGATGGCAATAAAACTCGTGGCGCATTAGCTCGCTCGACTCGGAGGTGAGCTTGGCTCGGCTCGGCTCGACTCGTTTCAGTTTCAAACGAGCTGAGCCGGGTTTTTAGCTCGTTATGTTAACGAGCCAGCTCGAGACAACTCGAGAGCTAGTTCACGAGCCTAACGAGTTGTGTATTCCTTTAAATTTAGGAAGTCACATATGGGTTATGGCCCATGCGTCCAGCCCATTGACCATTGCTACCAATATATTGACCCTAAACATGTAAATA
This sequence comes from Chloris gayana, assembly GCA_031894775.1. Taxonomy (NCBI): domain Eukaryota; kingdom Viridiplantae; phylum Streptophyta; class Magnoliopsida; order Poales; family Poaceae; genus Chloris; species Chloris gayana. Next base: position 29,728 of record JAUNZO010000406.1, read on the forward strand.
TAGTAATAATATAACCTATAAATGGCACCTATTAAAATTACTAATAGTTTTGTAAACATGTTTCTTGTTGTAAGAACACATATTTATGTTATCTCGAACGATGGATACATAGATGAATAATATTTGGTTCGAATTTTAAATGTGTGCTATTTACATTGTACATGTTTTATTTTCTTACTTTCCTTTCTAGGTAACTAAAAAAAGTGTTTTTTATTTAAAGCTCGATGAGCCGTAATGAGCTAGCTCGTGAGCATAACGAGCCGAGCCGAGTTACATTGTTAGCTCATTAGTATAACGAGTCGAGTCGAGCTAGCTCGTTGTACTAACGAGCTAGAGTGAGCCGAGCACGAGCCGAGCCGAGCTGGCTCGACAGCCATCCCTATGCTTGTCCCTGTTTTTAAAGATGATTCCTGTTTTTTGGGTTTGCGTGACATGAAAAAAAAGAGAAGTGTCCTATTTTGTGGCTTGTATCAGGAGAAAAAAATTGAAAAAGCCGCAAAAAAAAAAAAAGGAACGGAGCAGAACATTGTTGATTGAGCCTATAGGCTGGGTGCTTTAGTTGGAACATTGCCATGAGTATTGCTGTTTTAGTTATGTGGGTGCATCCATTCATTGAGTTTCGTACCATTCTATTGTTAAAAAAAAGAAACAAGAAAAAGGCAAAGACGTGCTAGAAAAAAAGAGATAGAAAGAGGAAAAAAAAAAAAATAAGAGAAAAAAAGGAAGAATGAAAAAAATCAGAATTGTTTGCATCCCCTTGAGTCACTTGTGTCGAGTTGCATTATTGCTTCTTTGAACTAGGTGCGAGATAATTTTTAGACCAGTGACATTGACATATTTGGGACTATTATTCAATTGTGCAATTCTGAATAGAAAATTTGCTATTCCTTGCTACTATATTTTGCCTATCCAAACTCCACATATATATTTCTGAATAGAGACAGTTTTTGAACCCTCGCAACTCGTCGGCTCACACTCTCCAGGTATCCTTTGCTTTGCTGACAGTAAGAACCTTGTTAGAGCTTGGTTAGATGCTTCCATTTACATATTGAGAGTTTTCACTGTTCATAGATAGTAGTGATAGGAAAATATACTTCGTGTGTTTTCTTGTTTGCTGCTAACAATGACAGGTGATGATATGAGTATTCTAGCACAACGAGTGCTGAGTTCTCAAATGGAGAAGATGGAGCAAAATCAAGTCAATAATTTATTCCAAACTTTCTTTGTTGTGATGAATCGACGTTGTCGTGTCGTAATTGATGGTGAAACTAGCTGCAACATTGCAAGTGCCGAGTTGGTGGAGAAGCTTGGCTTGACCACACAACCGCACCAACATCCATGCTATATTCGATGGGTAAATTGTTGTGAGAAGATAAATGTCGGGGGAAAGATTAGCGATGCCACGTGGCACCATCTGGACCCACCCAACAGAGGATATGTCCCTAGACCACGAAATCATGTCAACGGTCAAAGCTGAACCCACACCCGTACGACCCCCGTGAAAAAGCGATTCAAGCAAGGGCCAGCACGACCTTGCCCACCGAGCTCGGGAAAGCCTCGCCTCGCACGACCTTATCCACGGGACTCGGGGAAACCCGCCTCGCACGACCTCCAAGCTCGCGCACCAGCCGCATTAACTCCACCTGCCCACGCGCGCACTAGGACTCCCCGACAATCATTGCCTTTGACTCTCGCCCCATCCCTCCTGCCGCGGCTATCTACTCCCGTCGGAGCACGCCGATGGAACGTGCCGTCCCCGTAGCCCGACGAAGGAAGCGTGGACCGGAGACCAAGGACTCGGTCATCATCGACCGACGTACGGTGGTACGGCTCCCCGCCTTATCCGAAGACAGGTGGAGCTCGAGCTCGGGCTCGAGTCGTGCTCCGCCTCGCACGACCTTCGCCCGTGACCTTGAAGCTCGATGAGTCACCGCCTCGACCTCGACCTCCAGCCTCACCATCAATGCACCCGACAGAGCAGGACCGATATGGACTGTCTTTTCCCCCAACCGCTCCGCTGCGATGCCATCCCCGCCTCCGTCAAACGCAGGACACTCCACCCTCGTTTCCCGACGCGACGGGCTACAGTAGCGACGCGACGGGCCGATCAAAGCTCTCAAGCACACGTCGGGGAAGGACCGAGGGGAAGGCACAGGCGTATGGACAAGCACACGGCTACTCCCTCTCTCTCTCATGTAACTCGAGCTCGACCTCTCGTGGCTATAAAGAGGAAGAGCCTCTCTCTCTCTCTCGTCACGTCAACAACTTCTCACATACGCACGGTTAACAAACACAAACGCACACATTCGCAGCAAGGGGCTTGGAGCACGCTCCTCTACCGCCTCCTCTGTACTCCATCGATTGTTTGACGCAAGGAACACGAGCGCTGCGACACCGCGAGCTGGACGTAGGGAGCTTTCCCGAACCAGCTTAAACCTCTCGTTTCTTCCCTTGTGTACCATCCGGCCTAAAACGTGCATTCTCGGGACTAAATTCTACTAGCCGGTGGTTCGAACACCGACAGTTGGCATGCCAGGTAGGGGCCTGTTGCGCGTTTTCACCTTCTTTCCTCTCCCATGGCACGGATGGCCGGTTCTGCGTTTTCCTTCGGGCCCCCGGCACCACGGTGAGCTTCGGGAGCCTGGACTTTATCGCCACTTACGAGCGGACGCTAGTGCGCGCCGAGTCACCAGCGTCGTTGGCCCCATTAACCGTGGATATCGTCGTCGAGGCGACAGCCCCGCATCGGCTAGGAGCTACGGGTGTGCCACCAAGCTGCGCCGCTAAGCGGTGTGGGGATGATCATTCATCCCTCCGAGTCCTTCTTTGACCTCCTTGACGTGGGGGAGGAGGAAGACTCGGACTAGCGGAGCGAGTGAGGAGAATCACGGCCCCACCCGCGAGTGCAACATGGTGCACGCCATGGTGGCGGGGGCACGAAGCGACGGTGGACCGGCCGTACCGGAGCCCGACGCTCCGGGAACACCGGCAGCGCAACATGCGCACACCGCTCCACCCGGCAGTGATGACGTCCGGGCACGTCTCCGGGCCAGGATACTGGAGCTGGAGGAAGCGCGCCGCAACATCGCGAGAGGAAGCAGCCGCGGTGGATCGAGAGCTGGAGCAGCAGCGCCGGCGTGCAAAGTGCCACGCGCGGCAAAAGGCTCGCCACGCGAACCAGCAGATCGCCGACCACAACGGCGGTGCACCCAGCATTTTCCTCGAGCTGGGTAGAACGTCGCCGCAGCGGCGGCGCTACTTCAAACCCTCCCCCGCAGCCGACTCCCGAGGCACATCGAGTGCACCGGGAGATGGCGGTGCTCCTAGCCAAGGCGACGGAGCAGTAGGCGAAAAGTTCACAGCGACGTGCGGCGCTGTCGAACCAGCATGCCGGCGTCAACCTCCACGCCTCCCGCGACCAGGTGGGAGGCTCGGTGCATGCTTCAGCCCGAGCAACCCGCTCGACCGAGCCCACCCGAGGCCGGGCACTCGGTGCACTCTCACATCGGCGCGAGAGCGCGACGCGCGCTCGACCCTCAACACGTGACGGCGCGCCCATGACGACGTGGGCCACCAACACGTTCGTCACCCTCGTCGTGGAGGGCGATATGACGTTGATGAAGATTGGAGCTGAAGCCACGACCCGCCGGGCCCGGGGTGTTCAGCTCCGCCATCCGGGCGCGACCTTCCCTCGGCGCTTCCGTCCCCGATGACGGTCGCCAAGTACGCTGGGGAATCCAACCCCGCCCTCTGGTTAGAGGATTACCGCCTCGCTCGTCGGGCGGGCGGTGCGAATGATGATCTCGCCATCATTCGCAACCTGCCATGGTACCTCGTTGAGTCGACGCGAACATGACTCGAGCATTTCCCCACGAGCAGGATACACTCGTGGGCCGACCTGCGAGAGGTCTTTGTAGGCAACTTCCAAGCGACGTGCGCCCGCCGGTGCAATCCCCGGGAGTTGAAGAACTGTTGGAAGAAGCCGAACGAGCCGCTCCGGGATTACATTCGGCGCTTTTCCCAACGCTGCAACGAGCTGCCCCACGTCGTCGACACGGATGTCGTGGGCGCGTTCCTTTCCGTAAAAAATGCGAGGCGCTCATCCATAAGTTGCGGCGTACTGGCCCGCGAACAGCTCGGGAGCTCCTGGACATCGCCACAAGCCCCGCTTCGGGCGAACAGGCGGTCGGTGCCCTCCTTCACCGCACCACCCCGAGAAAGGGAAGGGCAAGCGGATCGACGGCAACGCCGGTGGGGGCCCCTCCGGCTCCAAGCCCAACAAGAAAAACAAGTCGCGATCGAGCGACGGCCCTATAGTGGCGGCAACCGAGAAGAAGGGCGCCAAGCAGCGCCAACAAGGAGGTTCCGAACCACTTCTAGAAGAGGTGGAACGGGACGTGCCCCAACCACGATTTCCCCGTCAAGCATCCGATGAAGGACTGCTCGTTGATGAAGAAATTCATCACGCAGCGAGGGCGGAAGGGGCACCCACCGCCGGAGCGTGATGAGAACACCGGAGTCGGAGGTGACGCCGGTGAAGAAGAAGGCGAAGGCTACCCCCAAGCTGAGGGGTGTCCGATAATCTTCGCGAGCTCCGACGCTCGCCCCAACCGACGCTCCGCCAAGCTTGAGCGTCACGACGTCTTTGCCGCGGAACCTGCAACCCCGGCGTTCCTCCGATGGTCGGAGTTGCCAATCACCTTCGACCACACCGACCACCTCGCACGAGTTCCACGACCCGGTCGATACCCGCTCGTGGTCGACCCCATCGTCGCCAAGACGCGCCTCACCAAGGTGCTCATGGACGGAGGTAGCGGCCTCAACATCCTCTACGCCAACGTCCTCGACGCCATGGGGATCGAGCGTTCACGCATCCGCCCAACGGACCGCCGTTCCACGGCGTGGTACCGGGGACACATGCCGTTCCCATCGGGCAAATCGACTTGCCCGTCACCTTCGGGACTCCTTCGAACTTCCGAACGGAGACCCTCACGTTCGAGGTGGTCTGATTCCCGGGAATCTACCACGCCATCCTCGGGCGGCCATGCTACATGAAGTTCATGGCCGTCCCGAACTACGTCTACCCGAAGCTCAAGATGCCTGGGCCGAAGGGAGACATCACCGTGGGCGCGTCCTTTCAGCATGCCTACCGGTGCGACGTCGACAACTCGTGACCTCGCGTAGCATACGTCCATATCCTATGTAGCATACGTTCCTAGCTGCTTGATGGGCCCATGTAAATCAGACTATACAATGTAAATTACATGTTTCTTGTCTACTCAACGGAACCGGCTCACCTCATCTTGGACTGGTTCAATAATCCTAAGTAAATTAGACCAAACAATGTAAATTACATCTTTCCTTTCATTGCTCACGATCTATTTTGGTCACCATATAAAATTACCTATCCTTAAAACCTAAGTACTTCCATCAATATTGAAGTACCTTTTGGTTGGTACCTTCTATCACGGACCATTGGATCGAGGCCAACCGACGGTCCACATTCTTTGCAAACACCGGAAAACATCTCATAAGATACATATGCATGAATTTATTGCTTCTTGTAGTCATACTCATTGCCCAAAATTCATACCTGCGAATTCATAACATTTGCATCAATATATTTCTTTGGCCTTCAAGGTCACCATTCTAAAATTCTTATAATTTTGTAGTATATGTCATGTTGGACCTGGCTAACAAGAATTCCCATGGCAAATCCAGCTCCAAATCCCAAGCCAATAGAAAGAAACAAAAAAAGATCGATGTGACCTAGGGGAGTGCTTGTTTGCATCTCACTTTCATGTCTTGACTTGTTGCATTTTCTAGACAGTGGCACTCCACAGAGTCCTGTGTTCCCTTGATATGAACTGTTTCCAAATGTCGCAAATTGGCGTGTCCAGGGTATCCTTCCTTGCAAATTGTTGTTACACAAATCCAGGGTTTCAAGAAACGTCAAATTCGTTAGTTGTTCTGGGATCTCCCCAGAAAGACGGTTCCAAGACAAGTCAAGTGCCTCCAGTTGACTTATATCGCCTAGTTGAGGTGGAATATTTCCTGTGAAGGCATTGTGGGACATATTCAGGACGTGCAGAGTAACCAGTTTTCCAATTGACTTGGGAATGGTACCATCGAATGCATTGTTTGAGAAGTCGATTGCAACTAAAGTAATTAAAATCTTTCCAAACGTCCTATAGTGTCCCTTATATGTTATTGCAATAGTATCTTGGTAGTAGTAGGAGGACGAAGAATGTCCAATTATCTGTCCTGTATCACTGAAGTTTTCCATCATAGATTTCAACTTTTCAAACCACTTCAGTTTTAAAGTTCCTGAGAAATTATTGGAGCCAATGTCGATGATTTGCAGCCTTCTAAACTTATCATTCCCAGGGATATCAAATAGTGAACCATAGAACTGGTTAGATTGCAAAACAAGAACACGAAGATTGGGCATCCCTCCAAGCCAAGATGGAAAAGTATCAACTATTTGGTTGTCACCAATGTCAAGAAACTCAAGCTTGGTGCATCTAGAAAGTGACCTAGGAAGGCACCCTTCAATCTCGTTGCCATGTAAATTAATTGTCTCAAAATCACATTGATCTCTGATATTGTCCGGTAACCTACCTTTCAAATTATTCTCTCTCAAATTTAGTACAGCCAAGTTACCATCCTCTATTAGGCAGTATGGTATGAACCCACTGAAGTTGTTATATGAAAGGTCGAGGACTTTAAGCATGCTGACCATGCAAATAGAATCAGGTATATGTCCAACAATGTTGTTTCTAGACATCTTGAGATAGACTGTTTGGCCAAGATATGCAGTGAAATTTAGCATAACTGAAGAGAATCTATTATTTGAATAGTCTAGGATTTTTTGGTTAGTCCCCGTTATCCAGCGATTTTTTGTTGGAATGCTTGGCATGGGGATCTGACCTTGAATCATATTGAAACTTATGTCAAGGGATACCAGTCTATTGTTAGGGAGAACATAGGAATTAACTTGCATATGTTGGAACCTGTTATGTGAAAGATTCAAATATGTCAGGCTAAGCTTCCAGTTATCCCATATCCAGTTGGGTATGGTCCCATGAATTTTATTGCATGATATGTCAAATCCATTAACATAAACAAGATGCATAAAAATATTAGGAATTTTCTTCATGCTGCAAGATACAAGCCCTATAGCAGTAATTTTAGGGAGTAATGGGAATGTAAAGTTAATTCTTTTGTCATGTTGAACGATTAACTTGTTATTCGAGAGAGAGAGAAGTGAAAGCTTTCTTAGTCTCCAAAATGAGGTAAGTGCAACTGAGCCTGTAAAGTTGTTCGATTCAAGATCCACGTCCAACAGAGTTGTGAGCTGAAAGAATGATGCCGGGATTTGTCCACTTAATTTATTTCCACTCAACCTAACAACTTGCAACGACAAGGGTACTGAATCAAACTCTTGAATGGGTCCAATTAGTTGATTTGAGTAAAGATGAAGCTGTTTCAGTTCTGGAAGAGTGAATAGAAATTCGGGAATGCGTCCTGCATGAAAAGTTAATGATGTTTATGGATAACATATTACGAAAACAATTAATTTGTAAAGCCTCATTTTAAGGAGAAAAAGCTATATTGAAACTGGGAACATAATGAACCCATTCTAATGAGTATAATTCACCGTTGTTCTTGTTTAATTTGCTACCTTTTTATTACTAGTAGTGATCTACAGAAATATGTATTCACTAAATAGAAATGCTTCGTATTTTATCTTACCGGTAAGATCATTCTCTGAAAGGTCCAAATAGTTAAGTTGATTCAATTCAATTATTTCACTTGGTATCGTTCCTGAAAAGTGGCAACCTGCAAGGATCAGTGCCTTTAAATCTTTGAGATATCCAATTGCAGGTGGTATGAGACCTGACAAACTAGAATAAGAGATTTCCAAGCTTCTTAGTTTTGTTATATTGAATATTGAACTGGGGATAGTTCCAGATACGTCACATCCAGAGACTGTCAAGTATGTCAACTTCTTGAGATTGTTAAATGGTGGTATTGGACCGAAGAAGCTACAAAAACTGATTTCCAGGCTTGTCAAATTTGTGAGATTATCAAGCCAGGCTGGCATTGTTTCAATGTAGCATTCAAATAGTATCAAACTTGTCAAGCTCTTCAGGTTTCTAATCCATGAGAAAGAATTTATTAAATCCCCTGTGAAACCCACGAAAGAAAGCTGCAGATTACGCAGAGAGGTGAGCTTGTTTACAGTTACATGGGATGGCTCCAAGGAAATTGATCTTCCATCAAGACCTAGCTTCATTAAAAAGATGCTGCTACCGAAGTAGCTCAGTTTGGTACTGGAAAAATTAGTTGACATTGTATTGAAAGTCTCTAAAGAAGTCCCATCTGGTAACTCTGTCATTTGCCCTGAAAGTCGATAGTTGTATGACACATCCAGTACTCTGAGATTCTTGAGAGAAAAAATCTTCTGAGGAAACCACCCAATGAAATTGTTATCGCTGATTTGTAAAACAGTTAAGTTGTGAAAATCCGCAAAATATTCTGGAACCACACCTGAAATCCCAAAATTTTGACGAAGATTGATCACGGTAAGAAAGCGAAGAGTTGACATGGAGGAGTGGATGGGACCGTGGAGGCTGCAGAACGCCATACTAAGAACCTGAAGTTGAGGAACGGATTTACCTAGAGCACTGCTCCAGTCTTCCCCGCTGCTAGAAATGTCAACTCCATTAAGGTACAGTTCCGTCAGATTGGCTAGGCTTGCTACCAAGCTTTCAAGACTGGGGTCTTCTAGCACCAGAAAGTTATATTGGCTCATGGCAGCATAATTCAAGGTTGCAATGTCCTCATCGTAAATATTCTTGAAGGACGAAAAATCCAGTGACACAAGGCCTGTTAGTTTGCTGATTGATGCCGGAATTTGTCCATAGAATCCGGAGTAGGACAGGTTGAGATGAGTTAGCGCGAGGAGCCTTTCAAAGCCAACCGCCGGAATCTGTGATCCACCGAAATCATTCAAGCTGAGGTCGAGACGACGGAGGCTGGTGAGGTTGAAGAGAACCTTATCGAGACCGTAGCTGTACAAGCCACCACCACTGATGTCAAGAACGGTGACATGGCCAAAGACACTGTCACATCCGACACCCTCCCAGAGGCAGCAGTCAGTGCCGGGATGCCATGACGAGAGGGTGGTTGTGGAGTAGTCATAGAGGAAGGATTCCTTCAGTTTGAGCAGTGCTTCAGCCTGATCTGGTTGACACAATGGAGCTCCTCTGCCACCATGGGAAGTGGATGTAGCAGATGAGTGGAGGTTCATCAATATGAACAGAGGAAGCACAAAACGAAGAGCCATTTGGTCTGATTGCCCTTCCGAGCCCACAGGAAAAAAGAGAAAGATTTCACCTATTTATATACTGTTAGGAATTCTTTGGTCTCTACAACAGAAAATATTTTCTTTAGTTACTTCAGCTATAAGGTGGAAACTGAAACAACACATGTAGTACGTGTTGACGACGCTAACGACTTGATACTTTCAAACGATTGAAGAGTGCAACGGTGACATGGTGTAAATGGACAGGTTAGTAGTTTCCAAGTGTGTCATTGTCGACCATGACTACCTTTCCAGTCAACGATAGTAAGTGCCAGCTATGCATTTCACACATTTCTTTTTGTGAAAATGACATGTACCTAATATGCACCTGCCGGTGTCTCTGACTAGTTTAGCACGACTTGACTGACTTTTGCACTATATGTATTTCATTGGCTTCTGTTTCGTGCACTCATTGCGCTATTAAGTGAAGTTACTATTGGCTTACCAAATGGTGGGTCCGTTTTGGCAACCTTACTTCCTCGCCCTTGGTCTCGTCTACCTTTCTACTGCCAGCTTTTTGGCCTGTGAGCTCATCACCGGTAATGATTTAAGACATCTGTTCATAAGGTGCAATTTTGCTCGGAGATGCTGGGAATCAATTGGAATTAATATTCCAAGACATAGGGCAACCTATCGAACAATTCAGTGGCTTAAATTCAGGTTGGCAGTGCCTTTCTTCATGGACATTATAATTATCATGGCATGGAGCATCTGGACAATGAGAAACAATTGGATTTTCAATGGAGTAGACCCATTGGTCTCAGCAGTGAGGGCAAAGTTTTTCAAGGACCTCCAAATAGTTATCCATAGAGTGAAGCCAAAACATCCAAAAGGATTACAAGCATGGATTCAGCAAAATTCCTGATTTCTAAACTTGTAGAGTGTTTGTTCTCCTTTTTGCTTGTTGTTTTTTATTTATTTTCGTTGTTTCGTTCCTTTTTCTTTACTTTCTGTTGTACTTTGTACCCCTCATTAATCAATAAAGCACTGTAGGAGCAGGGCTCCTCCAGTTTTCTTAAAAAAAACCGGTAATGATGTGCTTGTGTACAATGGCTTCTTCAAGGGTCAAGGCTGATCTGTATCGTGATGGCGGGGCTTTCTGGATAGACAATCTGCTGAGTTTAACCAGTATACCATCAGATCAAACAACTGGACACGCCTTTTGCAGCTATCCACTCAGCTTTCAAAAGATCCCTGGTGGCTCTATTTCCTCCTTTTCTACAACATTCGTTGTTGCCATCAGTTTTAAGAAGTATACAGGCCATGGACTTGCCTTCATCCTTTCTTCAAGTAATGGTTTATCTGAAGACTCTGCCGGTCAGTACCTTGGCCTAATGGCCTCCCCACTTCTAGCTCAGATCATGTTTTCTTTACCGTTGAACTTGATACTGTCCAAAACCCTGAGTTCGAGGACATCGACAACAACCATGCTGGCATTGATGTCAACAGCTTAGTCTCTCTGTTCAGCCGGCTTCTATGACTCCAATGGCATGTTCCAAAATATTAGAGAAGTTTTTCGGTCTACAAAACTTAGCAGTATTTTTCTAAAACTACTGCCAAGTAGTTTGAGGGTAGGATGGTAATAGAACAATTATTTAAGAATTTTTCGTTATTTTCAAGAAAATAATATTTATTGGGCCAGCCCGGTATTCAGTACGACCCAAATTGGAAAAAATCCCAGAACATCTATGGTCTCTTTTGATCTCTGCCATCGGCCATCGCGACGCACATCCGCACGTTTCCACGCCGCCGCCGCCAGCGCTGCTCCTCTCCAGACGCATTTCCCACGTTGCCACCTCCAGCGCCGGTCTTCTCCGTAATTTTCCGCGCCGCCGCGGCTGGCGTAGTTGCTCGTCCTTCCCAATTTTCCACGCCGCCGGTAGCGCCATCACTCCTGTGATCCTGTCGTCCTCCCGGAGCTGCCATGGGCATCGAGGCCGGCATGACTTTCCAAAGGCAGCCGGCAGCGTGAAAAACACAACGCGGGCATGAGGAGGAGTCGTGACTCATTGGGACTCTTCGACGGTGGGTGGCTGTTGTCTGCACCCTGCACTCAGATAACACATTGTATTATATCTTCAGTTCTGAAATGTTCTCTTTCCTTGCCCCATCGACAGTTGCTGATGCTTAGTAGTTTTATGAATTATTTACGCATTGCAATATTTTGTCTTCCAATGGCATGCACTAGCAGGGGTCATGCACAATTTGATGTCACCATATAACATTAAGAAATTGGATGAACAAATCTAATATTCAGAGGTCCATTGGTTATAGCACCATTATTGCTTTAAGAAATAAAAAACTTGAAAGTACATAACACTATAACAATAACTCACTGTAGCCACGTAGCCCAAAACCCTATAACCACGGCAAGCAAAATCGACCGTGGCTATAGTTGGGTGTGGCCTACCGTGCCCTTGGACCGTGGCTATAGAGGCCACTATAGCCACGGTTGGCTTTGCGAACCGTGGCTATAGTGGCCTGCACCAATAGCCACGGTCCACGTCACCAACCTTGGCTATAGTTCTTCTATAGCCACGGTTGAAGAAGTGGACCGTGGCTATTGTTTTGCACAGTATAAAAGCCGCGTTCGGACGGAACAGGAGCTCAGTCCAAGTGTGGCGGCTCGAAAATTGAGAAAAAAATAAAAACCGAGGGGAGAAGGTTTTGATCTCGTTTTTTTTGCAGAAATTTGTTCTCCGTGGTAAGGAAAACTCATCCCATGTATTATTTGTTGCTATAGTATTGTAATCATGGAGAATTTTGGATTACCATTTGACCTAGGTTTTGATTTCGATTTGTCAAATTCCTTCATGTTTGTAGGTTTGTTGTTGGTTTGAGTTGTGTATAATAAACTCATATATCATGTGCTTGTGTTGCATAAAAAAAATCATGTCTTACAAGCCTTTTTCATGTCAATCAATTTAAGATCTACTTTATGCTCTCTTGAGAGAGACCCCTAGAGCACGATTTAATTATTAAAAGATTCGAGTCAATTAATAATAATTTGTATAGTGGGTTTTTATATATGAAAGCACATTGTCTTATGCAATATATTAGTTCCCTTATATTTTCTATAAATATATAATATTCATAATGGTAAATAGATTATTTAGTAATTATTTAATAATTATTAATTCTAGCACATTATGTTATGCAATATATTAGTTTCCTTATATTATCTATAACTACTTAATATTCATACTGGTAATTATTTGATTTAGTAATTATTTTATTATAATTAATATTCGCGTAATGCTTGTTTAGATGGACAAAACATGGATGTATGAAGAGTCAAGATTAAGTGCATATTTCCGAGGTCAAGTCGATGTATTTCTCAAGAGGGTCTGTCGAGCATGCTAAGGTCTAGGAAGACAAGAAATATATTGTCCATACGTGGACTGCAAGAATCAAAAATATGTTGTCAAACCTACCGTGGGAGATGCGGAAGCTGCATGACTGGTACGTAGCGGCAGCGAAAGAAGGAGTGGATGTGATCACCTGTAAGCTTCCGAGGGAAGTGTTCAACGATACCGGTGATTCGGTCCTTGGACTATATTTCGGTGATATCCACACTATGTTTCGCCTCGGCGAGATGGACACGACCTTCGTAACCTTGTGGTGCATGTAGGTGCCTCCATCCATCTTTTTCTTGTCTCATACTTTTTGCAGTAAATGTTACATACTCCCTTTTGCTTTTAATGTAGCTTGAATTCAGCATTTCAAAAGAAGAGATACGACAGACCCGATTGGAAGGTTGGGTATCTCAATCCGAGCTTGATCAATCAAAGTGCGATCAACCCCTGGATAAATGAGAAAGACAAGATATATAAGGATAAGACACCACAAGAGTTACAAGAACTGAAGGACACCATGAGGACAAAAGCTAGGAGTCAAGCTGCAGGTTATATTTACAGGTGCTTCAGGGAATGGCAGGATTGTCACGCCATTTACGTGCCTTACCACTTCGAGTAAGTTCGACCACTACATTCCTCTCGTCGATCGTAAAGATAGACGACATACTAACGAATATGATCTTTTGTTGTAGTGGTCATTGGATTTGTTTCCTGATCATGCCAAAAATTAGATATCTATTAGTCTTAGATAGCCTTGACTACGACTCCAATCGCTACATAGATATCGTGAGCGTTATAAATTGGTAAGTACAGACGTACAATTAAATAGCGATAATTTCATGCAATAATACCCTTTTCTCAATACTGTAGTGCTTATTTGAACTACGTAAAGAGCCCGAAGGTGGCACGTTATAGAATTCGGAAACAAATATACTTTCGTCATAAATTTCCGGTAAGACACACGTCACATCTATTTTTTTTATGCTGCTATCATTGAAATAGAGTGATATTTTTTACTTCACTCTATTTAACGAGTGCATTAAGCAAGTAAAAGGTAGTGTGCACTTGTCGATACTACGCATGTGCGTATTCGAGCTCCGCTACATCCTACTTGAATGTCATCACCCATGAGACCACCGAGGAGGTACGCTAAGATTGCATCTGTTTAATTTACATTCTTTCTGTTTTTTTGTCTATCATGTACCAACTTTTATGTATTTATTGACAGCGAACAAAAAGTCTACAAAAGGCAATGATAACGGACAAAAAGATATTGAATGAAATCTCCAAGACAGGATTCTCAACGGTACTAAAGCATCTAAGTACAAACGACATGTACTACATTGTCGCTAGGATGTGCCGTTTCTTGCTTAGGGAGGTCACCAAAGTGAAGTGACGAAGGAGCATCGGGCACGTTTCGAGTGGTGCGGCTCGAAACGACCGTACGAGCCCGATGTTGTTGAAGATTCGCATAGTGTAGACTTAGTTTGAAAAAATATTGCATGTTCACATTATTAAATCTTTGATCGATTTTGTAAATATTTATAAATATTTGTAAATATTTGTAAATATTAATGTGATGTAATACTTTAATGTTAATTTGATGTAATTATGGTTAATGTTATGTTAATTGTAATTTATTATTTCTAATGCATATTTATTTTTTTATTGTTAAAAAGTAAATAGCCACGGTTCACTTTGACAACCGTGGCTATAGTGGTGTCCACTATAGCCACGGTTGGTTTATCGAACCGTGGCTATAGTATTCCACTATAGCCACGGTTTACATGGCGAACCGTGGCTATAGTGTCCTTCTATAGCCACGGTTGGCTATGTCAACCGTGGCTATAGTACGCCACTATAGCCACGGTTGACATAGGGAACCGTGGCTATAGTGGCGTACTATAGCCACGGGTGTTCTGTTTTTCGAGGCTACGGATGGTTTTCTGTAGTCTCGGAAACATAGCCACGGTTGGGGCTGACCGTGGCTGTAGAGCCCCCAACCGTGGCTATAGTGAGTTTTTGCTATAGTGAAAGTAGTAATATTTGGTGTTGACTGGATCGGAGGCTGCTGGTATTCGTATGTAATGATCTTCTGACATGTGGTCAGACCTCTTTGTTCCTCTAAATGGAAAATGAATAGGAAAGGTTCAGGTCCTAATCTTTGAAATCCTATGCTTTGTTTATGTGAATTATCTTACTACCGCAATTGATCAGTGTTACTTACCTGCTGAGAAGTAACAATTTTGTTGTTACTGAACCAGTTAAGCTTTGATCGTGTGACAGACCCGCCTCACGAAGAGGCGTTTCCATCTCCAGGATCATCATGGGTGGCATCACGCGCTGTGATACCCGATATTACAACATACAAACATAAGCATAGCACAATGAATATAAGTACAAGTCTCTTACATTCATCCCAAGTACCTTAGTACATCAGAGTCTCATGAGCATCAGAAGCTAATAAGTTTGGAAAACAATTAAACAGCGGAAGAGAAAAGATACAATCGCACTCTCGGCGAAACATCACGGGCACTCGGCAGAGACGGATGTTCTTGCCCTAGAACATCTTACCGGCACATCAACTCCTCTATTCATCCGGGCCGCACCACTCCCAAGTGTAGTGACCGTCACCCGGAGTCTCATCCTGCCGGATGTCATCGCCGACGTCGAAGTCCTGTCCCATGGGGTTCTCTGAAAACCACATAGAGCAAAGCCCCGAGCAACTAGAGCTCAGCAAGATCGACCCGTCAAAGTGGCCATCTACAGCCGACTCCTAGACATGCAAAGGCCAGGGGGATAGGATACATTTAAGCACTAAGCTGACCTACAAGTGCATCCTTACTTTCAACTTTTAGCAGTTTAATTAAGTTGCTCAAAAATAAATTTAAGTTCCGGATGGCATTTTTGTAAATAAGGCCGAATTCCATTCAAACTTAGAAAATTCATATCTAGAGTTCTAGACCTCGAAAAATTGCAAACTAAATTTTGTTGGAACCCTTGAAACATGTACTATTTTATGGTGCATTCACTTTGGCATAATAAGAGGAAAATTGTTTAGGTTAATTTCTTTTAAGAAATTCAAGAATAGGACTTAATTAATTATGTAATTACCCCAAATTATGAAGCTCAATATAATTATTATCTATAACATGTGTCTAAGGACTAGGAGCAATTTAATTGCTATTTTACCTAGTTTTGCTAGGATTAATGAATTATGTTCTTGCACATGCGATAATGATTTAAATGCTTCATGGGAGTTGATGAAGGAGATCAAATTAAATAATCACCTTAAATCATTTTCACCTCGCTGGACACTAAGTTAATTTATACTCATGAATTACATGTAATTGATGAAATCCACATGTATTTCATAAAATATTCAATATCATGTTTTCATCAAAATTTACACATCACCTTTGCATCATGTAGCTGCGGTAGTGAACGTGGTAACCGGCGAGGAGGAGCCAGTAAGATACTGCTATTGTTGACCCAGCTACTCAGGGTCAAGCTCAAGGCAAGTCCCGATGCACAACCTTTTAATTTAAGTATTTTAATTTTCATCACTATGCTTGTAGGTCTGTATTGTGCATTAGATCTACATGAGTTGTGATGAACACCCTAGCATGCAGTAGGATTCTATTTATCCTGGTTCGATCACCCTACGCTAGATGCTTGCTTAAATAGGGCGATGATCCGTCGAGTGGTACGGAGACCACTCGTAGATAGGACAATCACCTTTTTAGACACGATGCTAAGTATCAAGTTGAGAACGAAAAAATTGGAGGCCGGACGAGCAACTTAGGTGGAAAGTGAAGGACTGAAAGAGTCTTCAAGGTTGTAGCCCCGTCCGTGCACACAAGGACCGCGTCGTGTCCGGCCCATGTGGATTAAGTTTGAACGTAATGTTTGCATGCTGGAGTTAATAGGCCCAGTAAACCGACGTACCGATGGTTGCTTGTATGTTAGAGAGATACCCTACTCCCTTGGTTACTTGGCATGAATTTGGGAGGAGAGAAGGGAGCACTCTACTCACGGATGACGTCCGGGACGGCATCGCGTGGGGGACCCTTCTCGGGGAGCTAGGCCCGACTAACCCTACGAGTGCCGGCTGGGAAAGGTTGTCTCATGCGGCTTCCAGGAAGCGCGTATGTGACGTGCAATCAGGTTTCTCCTGCAGGATGTAAATCGATTCGAATCGCTGCCCCTCACGAGTAACGAGTACCACTTGTCCCTGCGCCGGAACGTAGTAAGAAGAGAAAGATGATGATGATTATGATCAATTTGCTGTATTGCTTAATTACTTGTTTGAAAACATGTAATGCAGTAGCATAGTGCAAATTAAATTTATTTTTGAGCAACTTAATTAAACTGCTAAAAGTTGAAAGTAAGGATTCACTTGTAGGCCAGCTTAGTGCTTAATTATCCTATCTCACCGGCCGTTGCATGTCTAGGAGTCGGCTGTAGATTGGCCGTTGCATGTCTAGGAGTCGGCTGTAGATGGCCACTTTGACGGGTCGGTCTTGCTGAGCTCTAGTTGCTCAGGGCTTTGCTCTATGTGGTTTTCGAGAGGACCCCGTCGGACAGGATTTAGACGCTGGAGATGAAGTCCGGCAGGATCAGTCTTCGGACGGAGGCCACTACACTTGGGAGTGGTGCGGTCTGGAAGAATAGAAGAGTTGATGTGCCGGTAAGGTGTTCTAGAGCAGGAACATCTGTCTCTGCCGGATGCCCGTGTTGTATCGCCGAGAGAGCGATTGTATCTTAATGCTTCCGCTGTTTAGTTATTTTCCAAACTTATTAGCTTCGATGCTCATGAGATTCTGATGTACTAATGTACTGGGATGAATGTAAGAGACTTGTACTTATATTCACTGTGCTATGCTTATGTTTGTATGTTGTAATATCGGGCATCACAACGCGTGATGCCACCCATGATGATCCTGGAGATGGAAACGCCTCTTCGTGAGGCTGGTCTGTCACATATGGCCTAAGCAATCTTATCTTTTATCAACTCAAAAAACTAACCTATCCCTAACTGAAGAAGAATCCTAACTAAACATGTAGCCTCACGCGTTGCCATCCGCCGGCAGGCGCAGAACGTGAAAGGTTAGTCCATAAACACCAAACAAACGGATCAGATCTGAATTAAAATATTAGTATATATACTGACCAATGTGTCCCATTACACAAAGAAAAAAAATAGGCCATCTCATTCATAACGTAGCATCAAGATATATAAGGCACTCAGCAATGGTCTTGATGTTCCTGAAGGCCCTCTTCCTAGCACCAGTGGTGAGGAGGCCCTGGTACACCTTCAGGACTCGTATAACAGTCTTCAAGCCACCCTTTCATGGTGCAGTAGCACCTGTATAGAAATTTGAGCCATCCCGAAGTAGGATGCATGTGTCACGAAAGCAAAGCTGTAATGGATGGCAGTAAAATTATAAAAAGAAACCATGGATTCGCATATGAATTAACTTTGTCATTTAACTCTACCAGACTTTATCGATACGAATAAAACAACACTATAAAGAAGCACCTGAAATTTACTAGAACTAGAAATCACATATAATATAAATTTTAATGTAGTATTTCAAAATTTATCTTCCAATCTTCCTTTCCAATTTTTTTGGTGCCCCACACTTGCATTCGACTAAGCTATGAAGCAGCCACCACATACAGCAAATGGAACTGAACTGTGATGCATCTTGCATCTATACAGTGATAACACTGATAACAGTGAGTTCTAGACATATGTAAGGTTGAAAATGTAATTCCAGAATGTAATGCTTTCAGTTTCAGAGGTTGAACTCTTATAACAAAACCTAACACTTCAAAGCAGCCCACAAATACCAACAGAATGGTTCAAGTAACAAAACTATCTTCTACAATAAGCCTAGAGGTGATATCAATTTGTTATTTCCCATAAACTTTAAAAATGATTCAGACTAACTTCTATGAGAAAGCAACACGCGTATGTGTGGGCGTTGATTCCTACTACCCGTTTTCTGGTAGATGCAATATTATGGATGTAGGGGCACAATTCAGCAATAAACATGAGGAAAAATCTTACATCACAACGACCCAGGGGGTTCTTCTTAAGGGAGAGATATCCACAGCGTGCATCCTCACAACACCAGAAGATCCAACAATGAGATGCAAGACTTATTGATTGACATCAATGGCAATATGCAAACGAAATGAAACACTAAGAACTTTTCTAAGCAGTGTTGGTTAAAAGCAAATCTAATGCAAAATAACGGGCAATCATCATTGGTTCAACAGCTCTATTCCACCATAATATTGAACGCCATTTTCAGATTAATCACTAGTTAGTGCAGGGCTTATCAATTAAATCAAGCGAACAAAGGTATTGTGTACATCGGACAGAATCCCACAAAATATCATTTCTAACACTTGTTAGAGTGTGGCCTGACTCGTCGTACCCACGAGCCCCCGCCGCTAGCCCATGTCACATTGGGCCTATCGAACTAAAGGCCCAACTGGAGGTCCAACTAAGATCCTGGACCACCTCAACCCAAAAGACTAGTCCGATAGGTGAGGATCCCTCCACCTTATTAGTTGGTTCTCCCATCATCAATAACCGATGTGGGACTAAACCAACAATCTCCCCCATCATACATCGGGTGGCCCCATCTCCTCTTCACATTCAGATGGACACCCCTCCGACAGTCCATAAACCATGTGGCACAGGAGATCTAATCCGACGGCCCGATATTCATGTGAGGTCCCCGAGATTGTTTTAGGTTTCTGACCATGGCTGTGACATTCCAGGCCACATTTTTGCGAGTTAGCATTTTTAAAACTAGTCTCAGGTCTAGTGGAACCTACCCAAGAAAATTCATTGACATGCAAAGTGATTTGGGCAGTGAATAAATTCAAATACACTTTGGTTTGAACTACAACTCACATTTCTACAACACAAGTATGGTAAACCAAAAATATATGTTGTAGGTCACGTCAAAAGAAAAATGTAGGACGAAAGCCCACTGGATTTCATCAAAGTTTGATACCCCAAATAAATCAGAGAAACTTAACTTTTAAGCATTATTCTCAGAATTTTCAGAATTAATCTAGAAAGAATTTTGGAGCAAACTCAACGTGCATGTCACTTTCTAGAGTTGTATTATCCAGCAAAATTATCCCCTTCAATTTTCGAGCTTGGGAAGGCCTTGCTTTTGAATTTTCAAAATTGGATCGGGCCACATTTAGAAAATGGGAGGAAAAGAAAAGATGTTGGGGCATATTCTCGCGGGCCCCACCTATCAGCCGCCCGGGGCGAAGCACGGGCGCGCCCCGCGCCCGACCGGGCCGTACGCCGGCGCCTTGTGGACGGCGCCCTCTAGCCGCGTCCCCACCTGGTCGGAGGGACAAGAGGGATGTCCCAGCCCCGGTCGGAGCGCTCCTCTCCATTCTCTCCCTCTCCCCTTGCTCCCCGCCCGAGCCGCCATCTCCGCCCGAGCTCGGTCTCGCCGTGCCACCTCCTCCGGCCGCCACGGCTCGGACCGAGCGCGCCACGGAGACGCCATCCCCCTACCGTGCTCCACAACCCCAAACCCCAAACAATGGTGAGCTAAATCGACCCAAATTTGAAGCTTTTCCCGGCGAGCTCCTCTCCGACCGCCGCCGACGCCGCGGCCAAATTAGCCCCCTCCGGTGAGCCTCGCCACCTCTCCTCTTCGCCAAGGGGTGTGCAACTTCCCACTCCACCTCCCTAACCTTTTCTCCCATTGTTTCTTGCAATGAGGAAGCCGCGGTGAAGCTTTTTCCGGCCACGGACCCCGACCCGCCGCCACCTCCACGCCGACGACCCCCTTCCGGTGGTGCTCATCCTCGACCAAGGCCGGGACGGTGGAGCGCGCTCTCCCGTGAAGCTCCCCGGCCAAGTCGCTCCTCCATCCGTCCCTCCTCCGCGGCGAGCACCCCCGCCGGACCACCTCGCTCCGCCACCGGCCGTCGCGCCGCACCTCTGGTGAGGCCCCCGCCATCCGGACCCCACCCCGAGATGCGCCACCTCATGTCGCGCCTATAGGACGCCCTCTCTCGGGCCCGCGACGCCCGGCGTTGCTCCGGCCGCCACGCCGTCGCCTCCCGGCCGCGCGCCGGTGAGGCCACGGGGCGGGCCACACGACACGGGATCCCGTGTGGCCACAGCCACACGCGGATCCGAAACCCTGTGGTCTCCGGTGTGGCACCGAGCGCGGAATTTCGAATTTAAATTGCGAGTAGCATTGTTTTGTAATTAAGACTGAAATCCATTTAAACTTAGAAAATTTATATCTAGAGTTCTAGACCTCGAAAAATTGCAAACTAAATTTTGTTGGAATCCTTGAGACCTGTACTATTTTATAGTGCATTTACTTTGACATGGTCAGAGGCAATTTATTTAGGTTAATTCCTTTTTAGGAAAATCAAGATTAAGGATTAATTAATTATTTAATTACCCCAAATTATGAAGCTTAATTTAATTATTATCCATAACATGTGCTTAAGGACCAGAGGCGATTTAATTACTATTTTACCTAGTTTTGCTAGGATTATTGGATTATTTCACTTGCACATGTGATAATGATTTAAATGCTTCATGGGAGTTGATGAAGTAAATTAATTTAGTTAATCACCCTTAAATCATTTTCACCTCGCTGGACGCCAAGTTAATTTATACGCATAAATTACAGGTATTTGATGAAATTCACACGTATTCCATAAAATATTCAATATCATGTTTTCATCAAAATTTACACATCACCTTTGCATCATGTTGCTGCGGTAGTGAATGCGGTAACCGGCGAGGAGGAGCCGGAAGCTGCTGCTGTTGCTGACCCAGCTGCTCGGGGTCAAGCTCAAGGTAAGCCCCGGTACACAACTTATTTAATTAAGTATTTTAATTTCATCATTGTGTTTGTAGGTCTGTATTGTGCATTTGGTCTACGGGAGTTGTGATGAAACCCTAGCATGCAGTAGGACCCTATTATCCTGGTTCGATCACCCTACGCTAGATGCTTGCATAAATTAGCGCGATGATCCGTCGAGTGGTACGGAGACCACTCGTAGATAGGACAATTACCTTTTTGGACACGATGCTAAGTATTGAGAAGAGAATGGAAAATTGGAGGCCGGACGGGCAACTTAGGTGAAAAGTGAAGGACTGAAAGAGTCTTCAAGGTGGTAGCCCCGTCCGTGCACACAAGGACCGCGTCGTGTCCGGCCCATGTGGGTTAAGTTTGAACGTCACTGTTTGCATGCTGGAGTTAATGGGCCTAGTAAACCGACGTAAGGATGCTGTATGTTAGAGAGATACCCTACTCCCTTGGTTACTTGGCAGGAGTTTGGGAGGAGAGAAGGGAGCACTCTACTCACGGATGACGTCCGGGACGGCATCGCGTGGGGGACCCTTCTCGGGGAGATAGGCCCGACTAACACTACGAGTGCCGGCTGGGAAAGGTTATCTCATGCGGCTTCCGGGAAGCGCGTATGTGACGTGCAATCAGGTCTCTCCTACAATATGTAAATCGATTCGAATCGCTGCCCCTCACAGTAACGAGTACCACTTGTCCCTGCGCCGGAACGTAGTGAGAAGAGAAAGATGATGGTGATTATGATCAATTTGTTGTATTGCTTAATTGCTTGTTTGGAAACATGTAATGCAGTAGCTACTACAAATTAAATTTATTCTTTCTTGCAACTTAAATAAACTGCTTAAAGTTGAAAGTAAGGATTCACTTGTAGGCCAGCTTAGTGCTTAATTATCCTACCCCACTGGCCTTTGCATGTCTAGGAGTCGGCTGTAGATGGCCATTTTTGACGGGTCGATCTTGTTGAGCTCTAGTTCCTCGGAGCTTTGCTCTATGTGGTTTTCGAGAGGACCCCGTCGGGCATGACTTAGATGATGGAGATGACGTCCGGCAGGACCGGACTTCGGACGGAGGCCACTACACTTGGCGAGTGGTACGGTCCGGAGGAGTAGAGGTGTTGATATGCCGGTAAGGTGTTATAGGGCAAGAACACCTGTCTCTGCCGGATGCCCGTGATGTATCGCCGAGAGAGCGATTGTATCTTATTGCTTCCGCTGTTTAGTTAATTTCCAAACTTATTAGCTTGTGATGCTCATGAGACTACGATGTACTAATGTACTTGGGATGAATGTAAGAGACTTGTACTTATATTCATTGTGTTATACTTATGTTTGTATGTTGTAATATCGGGCATCACAGCGCGTGATGCCACCCATGATGATCCTGGAGATGAAAACACCTCCTCGTGAGGTGGGTCCGTCACAGCGTGGTATCGGAGCCGTCTTGGGGATATTACAACACCTTAAGCAGCCTATTTTCGAAAACTAGGACGTTATCGTGTGAGGACGTGCCCGTAAGGACTATATTAGTTGTAACAGTGGCAATGCTAACCCCGGGTTATGATTGTTTAATTACTTGCATCTACGGTTGTGGCTCGGGTGTGTCTGCATTTAAATTAGCGGTCCGTGCCCGCGGACGGAGAATACGAGACAATATTGGCTCGTGGCTTACCACGGGGCGATCCTTTCTATGAGTCGTTACTTGTAGAACTGTTTATTTTCGTAGTTTCTTTCTTAAATTTGATGTACTGTTTCTGGAATGAATCTTCTGCAGGTACATAACTACGCTAGTAGGTGTGTGTCGATAATTTAGACTGACTTACGTGGTTGAGTGCGGGTCGCCACCCCGAAATCCGTACACCGTTGAGACGGTATTATTATTATTTTCTTTTCGTTGGGTGAGGACGAATAGGATGAATAAGATGCATTCAAGATAAAAATGACAACCATAAAAATCTGAATTTTATAACATGATAATTTCAGAAACTTGCTGAGCAAGGAAAATTCATAACTTTTCGCTCGAATCTTGGATTTGAGTGATCTTACGAGTTCTGGAAACCTAAAGAAGTTAACTAATTTATGGATTTGGTTTGGTGATGTTTGAAGCCAGAATGCGAGAGTTATACTCTGTTTTATGAGAGGTGTTGTTTCTGTTTTTCAGAATTGACAGCACGGTTGATTTTGCCCATAACTCTCAGCTCGATTGTCGGAATGAGGCAAATGAGCACTTTCTGGAAAGCTTGCGTCACGAGCTATAACTTTGGTAGTCTGAGGAAGGGCTGGTTTTGAGGTTGTAGGGTCGAAAATCCCAGATCCCTCCCTCTGAACGGAAAATGCCTCAGCATTGTTGTCAGAATTTTACGCCGGTACCATTTCGGTCATATCTTTGTGCTCATGAGCTGGATGCTGGTGATCTTGTACTCGTTGGAAAGTTTGAAACATGAGCTAAAATTTTGTATTCATTTGGAAGACCATTTCAGATGCTATCTGGCTCATTTTTGTCAATCTTATTCACTGTACAAGTTGCTATTTCAGAATGGACAGTCTGTCAAGAAATGCTTATAACTTTTCGCTCATGCAGCGGAATAAGCTGATCAAATACTTGATGAAAAGCTTAGATGACGATCTAAAATGTTGTTAGTATGAGGAAAGACCAATTCTGTCATTTTCTGGGATAAAATGCACAGTCTTGTTGACTGTATGACATCGGACAGTCGGTACAGAATCTGAATTATTGGAGGATATACCGCTGTTGGAATTTTTACCATACCATTGCTTATATGATGCTTCTTGGCTTAACGTCCATATTTCAGTGTGTCATGCTTACGTGGTAAAAATATTTTTCTTGTTCTTCACATATGCCGTCCGACAGCGAGTCTGATCGCGGTCACACCGATGTGACGTGGTCCGCTGGGGAGGAGGCCTTGACGGAGACTCTCCCTAGCACACTGTGGGCGCTGTTGGAGACCTTCGGATACACCTAGCCCCCGATGTACTTTGTCCAGCGTATCAGGGTTTCTGGAGTCCTCCTTCACAAGGTGAAGGCGGAGGTTGCTAACCACCCCGACGAAGGGGCGGGGTACACGGAGTACCATTTGTTCGCCAAGGAGACCTACGAGGGCCGAGCTAAGCTGGCTCAGCACGTGACGGCGGAGTTCGTGGGCTCCCACAAGCACTCCTTGTCGGGCACCCCTTTGAGCTGATCCCGACACTCGACTATTTCGACGAGGTGATCGAGCGACGCCTCGGGAGGATCTCTCGCACGGAGTTGGGCTACAGCTGCATCGCCCGCTACGCTCGTGAGGCCTACCGGATACGCCTCAGGGACCGTGTTACCCAGCTGTCCACAGACTATCGCGAGCTGAGCACGCGTATGACTACACTCGCTCGGACTCACTCCGGCACTGTCCGGAGTCTACAAAGCAAGACTCAGGAGGCTGCGAGAGTCACGGACGAGCGTGATGACTTTGTTCGTGAGAGGGATGCCCTGCTGGTTCAGCGTAACCTCCTGCTGGAGGAGTGAGACGAGCTCCGAGAGGAGAAGGACGACCGGACCCGGGAGCGCGACGAGCCACGCCAACAGCTGGCGGGCCGCCACGCGCGAGTGGCTCAGCAGGAGCACTACATACACCACCTCCAGACAAACCTGCTGGCTTCCCAGCAGATGGCGGAGGAGCAGCACCACGACATCCAGGCGTTGGAGCAGCAGGCCGCGCAGCTGCGGCAGCAGTTGCAGGCGGCCCTGGCACCTCCCCTGCCACACGACGACGCGTCCGACGTCGATGACCCGTAGGAGTGACCTCCCATGGCAGGAGGGTATTAGGAGTCGATTGACTGGCAGCTAGCAGCAAGGATTATTTTGATGCTCGATAGCTGGACTAAATCGAGTAGTACCCCATCTAGTGAGGGATGTTTGGAGGTGTGATTGTAATTGTATGGCTAGTCGATGATGGACGTATGAACTATGGATATTATGGAATTTGTGGCATACTGTGCCAGATTGTGGAATTTGCGTTGTGTTTTATTTCCATACGAGGCATTCCTTTAAATGCTCATACTATAATCGCAAATCATTTTTTTGATTGTGGGAATCTTGTTTCCTTACAGATGGCTGATAGCGTTGAGGTTTTGGACAATGGGTGGATGTGGTCTGATTGCTTGCACCGCGGTGGTTTACCTGCGATGTTATGGAAGGCTATGCAGACGCTGGGATACACCGAGCCTCCCGCCTACGTAGGGATGGAGTTCGTGGAGCGAGGGTTGATCACTTGTACCATGCACGTGGTTGTGCCGGGCAAGGCGATACCCCCTCATCAGGAGTCATGGATGGTGACCACGACGGGTCTCGCAATCTACAACGCATGGGACCCAGCAGCGTTGGAGGCTCTCACCAGGCTTTGTGAGCTTCACGCACCCGACCTCGTAGGGACACCGTACATGTACTTGCCGGTTGGTGACCCCTACGATCGCCGTTGGAGACGCCGCATGGCAGTGTTGTGTGACCCCACCGCACCTCACTTCAGCCCCATGCTGGCGAACACCGCGTGCTATGTCGACGTTCCGTACCGTCGGCATGAGTACCGGAGCAGAGAGGTGAACATCCTCATGGAGGCCATGCGAGGGAACAACCCGATCGTCTAGGGAGACGACCCCGTTCGTCTAGAGGGACCAGCAGGTCACCTCGCTCACCGCGGAGAACGCGACACTCCGTGAGCAGCTCCAGCAGCAGCAGACCCTCGTGGCGAACCTGCAGCAGGAGGTGCAGAGGACAGCTCAGGGCCGGGACGAGGCAGCGGCAGCGCGAGACGCAGCCGATGCCCGTTACCTTCGTTTCCTCACCGCCTACGGCCCCCGTGGACCAGGTCCTCGTGTGACCTTGTTTCTCCGTCGGGAGAACATCTTGAGGATCCCGACGACGCAGAGGTGGACTGAGCAGCACAGTAGTGCGCGCTGTAGGGATTGTGGTCGACTCCCCTACTTGTATCTTGCTTTATCATATGATGTAACCAGAACTTGTGTTAGTGATTATGTACTAAACTATGGTGCAACGTTGGAACTCTGTTAATGGAGTATGATGTGTGGGATGATGATGTTTCTCATTATGTAATTTCTGCATTAGTTGGTTTTTACTACTGCTGTTGATTAATTAATTGTGCATCTGTTTACTCCCATGTCAAAAGTTATTTTTGCTGCGGATCAATTGATTT
Source organism: Chloris gayana (assembly GCA_031894775.1). NCBI lineage: Eukaryota > Viridiplantae > Streptophyta > Magnoliopsida > Poales > Poaceae > Chloris > Chloris gayana. The sequence continues at coordinate 56,539 of JAUNZO010000406.1, forward strand.
AATGGGTTTCGCAATTTTGCTTGACAGAATGGTGAGAACCCGCAACACCAATGATCTCCATGGCGATGGGCCTGAAAGCTCGGCCAAGGGTGCTAGGAACAACGCACCACCGCCGGCGCCACATGTCCCCAACCCCATGGACATGATGGCCCAGTTCCTCGCGGCCATGCGAGACAACCAGCAGCAGCAAAACGAGTTCCTGCGGGAGCTACGTCAGCAGGCACCTGCCGGGGACGGCAACCGCGGGCGTCGGAACCGCGATGCGGCGCCACGCGAGACCTCGTAGCATGAGTTTCGGGCACTCAGCCCTCGAGGTATGATGGCTCCGGTGAGCCGATGAGGGCGGAGGACTTCATCCGCCTCACCGAGTCCAAGTTTGGACTGCTCCACCGCACCGACGTGCGGAAGACGCTCTTTGCTGCGCAGCAGCTGGAGGGTGCCGCTAGCGCTTGGTGGGCTACTCACCTAGCCACTCGCCCGCCGGTACGCGGACCACCCGAGAGGACTTCAGGAGGGTCTTCCGCGCTCACTTCATACCGGTAGGTGTGATGCGCCGAAGGCTAGGGAGTTCATGGCTCTCACCTAGGGAGGCCGCAGGTGTACACGAGTACACCCAGCAGTTCAACCGGCCGGCACTCTATGCCCCCGAGCTGGTGGACACGGATCGGAAGCGCAAGGATCGCTTCCTGGAGGGACTTAGTGCTGAGTTGCAGGACCGCCTCACCCTCAACATGGAGGGTAGCTTCTCGGAGTTCGTGAACAATGCCATCCTCGCCGAGGAGGGCTACCGCGAGGTCTAGGCGGAGAAGAAGAGATCCGCGAGTGCTACGGGCCATCCAACCCGCCCCTAGGCTAAGTACCGCATGAGCTACACCGACCCCTCCGGACAGCGCTACCGCTCCCAGCCTATGGTGGCGCCGCACCAATCGGCACCCCCACGGAGGCCCCCACAGCAGCAGAGGCCCCCGCAGCAGCAGCGGACGAGACAGCGTGCTCCAGCACCCCGCCCTGCTCGGAATGCTGCAAGGAACCGTCCACCACCACCTGGAGCTCCTTGCTACGGTTGTTGCCATCCCGGACACTTCGTTAGGGATTGCCCTATCAGCAGAGGGGCAGTGCTCCTAACCAGCAGCGTGGGAACAACAACAGGGCCCCAGCGAAGACAGGGCGTGTGAACAAGAACGTTCTCCGACCGACCTATCCTAAGAATTGTACTCCAGCAGTACACCAAGCTATTGTCGAGGGTCCGACCGATATTCCAGCTGTCCGTGAGTTTCCTGATGTGTTTCCCGAGGATCTTCCGGGAATGCCTCCGGACAGGGATATTGAGTTCAAGATTGAGTTGCAGCCAGGCACGGCTCCTATCTCAAAAAGATCGTACAAAATGGCACCCAAGGAATTAGCAGAGTTGAAGGAGCAATTGAAGGAACTGTTGGACAAAGGTTATATTAGACCTAGTTCCTCGCCTTGGGGATGTCCAGCTCTCTTTATCAAGAAGAAGGACAAGTCATTGCGCTTATGTGTGGATTACCGACCTCTCAATGCAGTCACTATCAAGAACAAATATCCATTGCCTCGCATAGATATCTTGTTTGATCACTTGATGGGAGCCAAGGTATTCTCAAAGATCGATTTGCGCTCGGACTATCACCGGATCAAGATCGGGGTAGAGGAGGTGCCTAAGACAACCTTCTCTACACGGTATGGCCTGTATGAGTACTTGGTAATGTCTTTTGGGTTGACAAATGCGCCGACACACTTCATGTACCTTATGAAATTCAGTATTCATGCCCGAGCTTGATAAGTTTGTGGTGGTTTTCATTGATGATAACCTGGTGTATTCCAAGTCCGAGGAAGAGCATGCCGAACATCTTCGCATTGTTCTCCAAAGATTGAGAGATCACCAGCTGTATGCGAAACTCAGCAAGTGCGAATTCTGGCTTAAGGAAGTTCCATTCTTGGCTCACATCATTTTCGAGGAGGGCATATCCGTTGATCCAAGCAAAGTGCAGGAGGTACTTAATTGGAAGGCTCCGAAGTCCGTACCGCAGATTCGCAGTTTCCTAGGCTTGGCAGGTTATTATCGGAGGTTCATTCCGAATTTCTCCAAGATTGCCAAACCTATGACCGAACTTCTGAAAAAGGAAAAGAAGTTTGAATAGAGTCGGGCTTGTTAGGAAGCCTTTGAGACGTTGAAGAAATTGTTGACATCTGCCCCGGTCCTAGCACAGCCGGACCTTGAGAAGCTCTTTGATGTTTTCTCGTGACGCATCGGGCAAAGGTTTGGGTGGAGTTCTCATGCAGGAGGGCCAAGTTGTTGCTAATACCTCCGGGCAGCTCCGTAAACACGAGCAGAATTATCCTACTCATGATCTCGAATTAGCAACGAGTTATACTCGCCACGAAGATGTGGAGACACTATTTGTTGGGCAATCTCGTCCGCATCTACACCGATCACAAGAGCTTGAAGTACATTTTCACTCAGGATGATATGAATATGAGGCAGCGCCATTAGTTGGAATTGATCAAGGACTATGAGTTGGAAGTGCACTACTAGCCCGGAAAAGCCAATGTCGTTGCGGATGCACTTAGCAGGAAGGCACATTGCAACCTCCTTCGGCCACTCGATCGGACAAGGATGGGCACTACATCCAGGTTGTACCCCACGGGTCGCTCTACAACTTGGCTCGATACCCACCTTGCGAGAAGAGGGAATTCATGGCTGAGATTGCCATCCTTGGCCATGTTCGCCACCACAACCTTGTCCAGCTGCTTGGTTATTGTCAACGTAGGAAGGAGTTGCTCTTGGTGTATGAATATATGGCTAATGGCAGCCTTGATTGCCACTTGTATCACAATGATAAGTATCCGGTTCTCGATTGGGCTCAGAGGCTTCGCATCATTAAAGGTGTGGCTTCGGGGCTCTTGTACCTCCATGACGATTGGGACCGTGTCATCATCCATCGAGACATAAAGACAAGCAATGTCCTTCTCGACAGCAACATGAATGCAAGGCTCGGTGACTTTGGCCTCGCAAGGCTCCATGATCATGGAGTAGATGCGTACACCACACGTGTTGCAGGCACGTATGGATACATAGCCCCTGAGCTGGACCGGCTCGGGAAGGCTACTAAGGCTACTGATGTGTTTGCGTTCCGCTTGTTCATGGTGGAGGTGGTATGTGGAAGAAAGCCAATTAGCGTGGGCACTGAAAATGGTCAGCCTGTTGTGCTTGCAGATTGGGTTCTTGGACAATGGCAAAGCAGATCAATCATTGCGGCAATCGACCAGAAGATGGAAGATTTTGATCCGGAGGGTGCTGAGCTAGTGCTGAAGCTTGGCTTGCTGTCATCGCGACCAATTCCTAAGCTGCGGCCATGTATGCGTCAAGTCTTGCTGTACTTAGAAAGAGGCGCTAGGCTGCCAGAGTTTGGTCCATCTTCCCTGTGCATTGATTCAGCCATGGAGGATGAAGAGACTGACCGGGCGCCATGTGCATCCGTAGCTACAACTATAACTGTTCTGTCGGGGAGGTGATATTTTGTGGTCCCTTTTATGGTACATTTTACCACCTCAAGTTGCAAGGTGGTAACAAAATAAAGGTGGACAAAGACAATTCCTTCCTAGTAATCTTTTTTTTCTTGTTACTTTCTTTAGTTGCGCATATGTGTTCTTTGCGCCCTATCCTACAAATGGTTTTAATCTCCTCTTTGCTTTGAGATGTTGGACCTATACATATTGTTTGTATTATTTACTACTTTACTCGATGCTTATGAACGTTCTCTATACTTCGCTACCGGGTCAATAATTCCTTGTGCCTGAATCAGCACAGGGATTGTTACGCAGTGTTTGACCACTGCCGGAGATATTCAAATTCATGGATAAGCTAGACGGGAGGCTCAATCACTTGACGGCGAGTCCAAGACCTTGAATGCATGTCTCGCTTCGAGGATCGCTACCACATGAAGTTTCTTGGAGCCCCCACGACGGTAGGAGCTTTGGTCCTAGCTGTGCTTGCTATTCTTATTTGCTTTTACCCGAGGAAAAGGAGGGAAGACAGAGTTTGAGATCATGTGGGCCACCGCCCTTTCACTTACAAAGAACTATCCGTTGCAACCGATAGATTCATCGACTGGATGCTACTAAAGTACTTAGGAAATGGAGAATTTAGGAGGGTGTACAAAGGCGTGCTTCCTCTTCACCACCACCGAGCGGTTGCCTTCATCGTCACAAGGTGAGGAGAGAGCAAGAGCGAGAGCGAGTGGCAGCGGAGAGGGCGAGGAAAAGGGCGATGACCCCGATGTCCTATATATGGAGCGGTAACCCTAGGCCTTTTTTATTCACAGGCATTTCTTTCGCGCCCCATCCTGCGTGAGCCACCAGATTCCTGCCTAACAGCACCGCCAACTGCGACCAAATTGCACGGGGCGAAGGCCATTTTGGCCGCAGCCACGGGTGCGCCGTTTTACGCCTGATTTGCATCACCGGAGCCAAATCCCAGGTGCCCATTCACCCTACCAAACACGACCAGCTGCACCTGCCGGGCCTGCATCACCTTGCTGCGGACTACCAAACGCGCCCTGCACTTCTCACTCACACTAGTCACGTCGCGCCACCTTGAATTTTTTTTATTTTAACCTTTCCTTTTTAATATTTCAATAATGGCCTGGCCATAACTAAATTTTCAACTTCTGACCCTTTTGGTCACGCCACGGTATTTGGCGCGTGCACAAACTACGGTCGCGCCTTGCATGGTGGCGCGACTAATTGCCACGTCAGCTGTGGGCCCGGCTCGCGGCCGCTGGATCCAGCGTTGATTCCCAAGTGGTCGTACCATACTACTTGGCGCGTCCGTCTCCGATCGTGCCAATCGGGTCGGCAAGACTAATTTGGAACATATCCCGCACGCGGCCCTCCCTTCCTTTCTCCTCTGGTCATTCTTCCTCTCCTTTCTCTCTTTCATGTGAGACGACCGGTGGCGCGTCCCCCGTCCCCCCCCAGATCTGGCCTCCATTTGGGGGATCGCCACAAAATTTGCCGGTTGGCATCCCCCAAGGTTAGTCCCACTTTTGCACCGAGTAAAATTTCTGATTTTCATCCATAGTGTATATTATAGGGATTATGGTTTAACTAGCAATTAGATTTAATATGATCTTTTTATGACCAAAGGTTTAGGATCGGAGTTGATATATCTTTAGTTGGTAATTGGTTTATATTTTTTTAAGGTATAGTTTTGGGTGCATGCATTGTTATTATTTATAATGCAGGTGTAGATGTAGTGAAATTAGTATAATGCATCGATTTATCGAGGTCTTAATTATGGTAATAATTTGTTGTTAATATTTGGCATGCAGAAAGAGGCGGAGCGTCGTCTTGACTTGTCATGGAAGAAGTACCTTCGCGCCCGCGATCCTGATGACCCTGTGCCGCCACCGCTTCCGGTGCTAATGTGTGATTGTGGACAACCGGCCCTTGTGCAGCAGTCTAGGGAACCTGAAACAGCGGCGCGTGCATACTACCTGTGGAAGGATAAGCGAGTCAACTGTTGTAGGAGGGGTGAGCAATGTCGTCTTTAGTATGATTGGCGTGTTGTCATTTTTTCGTTGCAGTCCTAACCTAAACTCATTTACATGGTTGGTTCTTTCAATGGATTGTGACACTCCGTGGAACAATTTTTGCGAATTAGTATTTTTAAAACTAACCTCAGGCCTAGTGGGACCCCTCCAAGAAAATTCAGTGACATGCATTATAATTTGGGTGGGAAATAAATTCAAATACACTTTGATTTTAACTACAACCCAAATTTCTACAACAGAAGTATGGCCAACCAAACATATATGTTGTAGGGCATGTTAAAAGAAAAATCTAAGACAAAACCCCACTAGATTCCATCAAGGTTTGGTATCTCAAATAAATCAGAGAAACTTAACTTTTAAGCATTTTCTCTGAATTTTCAGACTTAATCTAGAAAGAATTTTGGGGCAAACTCAACGTGCATGTCAATTTCTAGTATTGTACTACCCAGAAAAATTCTCCTTTCTAATTTTTGAGCTTGGGAAGGCCTTGCATTTGAATTTTCAAATTCAGATCAGGCCACGTTTGGAAAATGGGGGAAAAAGAAAAAGATGCTTGGGGCATATTCCCGCGGGCCCCACCTGTCGGCCGCCCAGGGCAGAGCGCGGGCGCGCCGCGCGCCCGACCAGCGCTGTACGTCGATGCCGCATGGCGCCAGCCCACTGGCGACCTCACCACCCGGACGGTTTGTCCCTCCTCCATTTCTCCCGGTCGGAACCCCCTCCCCATCTCTCACCCCCTTTCTCCTTGCTCCCCACCCGAGCCGCCATTGCTGCCGCCTACTAGTCCCGTGGCCCCACCGTCTCCGGCCGCCACGGCTTGGGCCGAGCATGCCACGGAAGACGCCATACCGCTACCGTGCTCCACAACCCCAAACACACAAAAATGGCGAGCTAAATCGACCCAAATTCGAAGCTTTCCCCGGCGAGCTCATCTCCGGTCGCGGCCGAATTGGCCCTCTCCGGTGAGCCTCGCCGCCTCTCCTTTTCACCAAGGGGTGCGCAACTCCCCCTCCATCTCCCTAACCTTTTCTTTTCTTGTTTCGTGCGACGAGGAAGCCACGGTGAGGCAATTTCCGGATACGGAATTCCGACCCGCGCCACCTCCACGCCGATGACCCCCTCCCGGCGGTACTCATCCCCAACCAAGGCCGTGCCGCGCGAGCCCGTCACCCGGTGAAGCTCGTAGACCAAGCCGACCCTCTTCCCGAGCAACCCCGAGCACGCGCCGCCTTGCCGAAGCCCGCGCACCGCCGCCGCTCGTCGCACCACCCTCTCCGGTGAGGCCCCCGCCAACCCGACCCCACCACTAGCTTCTCCGCATCGCGCCGCGTCTAAAGGACCCCCCCTCCCCGACCGCGACGCCCGGCGTTGATCCGGCCAGCTGCGTCGCCGCCTCCCGGCCGCGCGCCGGTGAGGCCTTAGGGCGGGCCACACAGCCCGGGATCCCGTGTGGCCACAGCCACACGCGGATCCGGAACCCTGTGGTCCCCGGTGTGGCGCCTGGCGCGAGTTTAAATTCTAAAACCCGTGTGGCATTCTTGTAATTAAGACCAAATTTCATTTAAACTTAGAAAATTCATATCTAGAGTTCTAGACCTCGAAAAATTGCAAACTAAAATTTGTTGGAATCCTTGAGGCGTGTACTATTTTATAGTGCATATACTTTGGCATGATCAGAGGCAATTTATTTAGATTAATTTCCTTCTTGGAAATTCAAGATTAGGGCTTAATTAATTATTTAATTAGCCCAAAACTATGAAGCTTAATTTAATTATTATCCATAACATGTGCTTAAGGACCAGAGGCAATTTATTTACTATTTTACCTAGTTTTGCTAGGATTATTAGATTATTTCCCTTGCACATGTGATAATGATTTAAATGCTTCATGGGAGTTGATGAAGTAAATTAATTTGGTTAATCTCTCTTAAATCATTTTCACCTCGCTGGACACCAAGTTATTTTATACTCACAATTTACGTGTATTTAATGAAATTCGCACGTATTCCATAAAATATTCAATATCATGTTTTCATCAAAATTCACACATCACATTTGCATCATGTAGTTGCAATGGTGAACGCGGTAACCGGCGAGGAGGAGCTAGAAGCTGCTGCTGTTGCTGACCCAGCTGCTCGGGGTCAAGCTCAAGGCAAGCCCCGATGCACAACCCATTTAATAAGTATTTTCATTTCATCACTATGTTTGTAGGCTGTATTGTGCATTAGGTCTACAGGAGTTGTGATGAAACCCTAGCATGCAGTAGGATCCCGATGTCCATGTTCGATCGCCCTGCACTAGATGCTTGCTTAAATAGGGCGATGATCCGTCGAGTGGTACGGAGACCACTCGTAGATAGGACAATCACCTTTTTGGACATGATGCTAAGTAATGAGAAGAGAATGGAAAATTGGAGGCCGGACGAGCAACTTAGGTGGAAAGAGAAGGACTGAAAGAGTCTTCAAGGTGGTAGCCCCGTATGAGCACACAAGGACCACGTCGTGTCCGGTCCATGTGGATAAGTTTGAACGTACTGTTTGCATGCTGGAGTTAATGGGTCCGAGTAAACCGACGAACCGATGGTTGCTGTATGTTAGAGAGATACTCCCTTGGTTACTTGGCAGAAATTTGGGAGGAGAGAAGGGAGCACTCTACTCACGGATGACGTCCGGGACGGCATCGCGTGGGGGACCCTTCTCGGGGAGCTAGGCCCGACTAACACTACAGTGCCGGCTGGGAAAGGTTGTCTCATGCGGCTTTCGGGAAGCGCGTATCTGACGTGCAATCAGGTTTCTCCTGCAGGATGTAAATCGATTCAAATCGCTGCCCCTCACAATGAATCGAGTACCACATGTTCCGTCGACCGGAACGTAGTAAGAAGAGAAAGATGATGATGATTATGATCAACTTGCTGTATTGCTTAATTACTTGTTGGAAACATGTAATGCAGTAGCTTAGTGCAAATCAAATTTATTCTTATGAGCAACTTAATTAAATGGCTAAATGTTGAAAGTAAGGATCCACTGGTAGGCCAGCTTAGTGCTTAATTACCCTATCCCACTGGCTTTGGCATGTCTAGGAGTCGGCTGTAGAGGGCCACTTTGACGGGTCGGTCTTGCTGAGCTCTAGTTGCTCAGGGCTTTGCTCTATGTGGTTTTCGAGAGGACCCCGTCGGGCAGGACTTAGATGCTTGGAGATGACGTCCGGCAGGACCAGGACTTCGGACGGAGGCCACTACACTTGGGAGTGGTGCGGTCCGGAGGAGTAGAGATGTTGATGTGCCGGTAAGGTGTTCTAGGGCAAGAACACCTGTCCCTGCCGGATGCCCGTGATGTATCGCCAAGAGAGCGATTGTATCTTATTACTTCCGCTGTTTAGTTCATTTCCAAACTTATTAGCTTCGATGCTTATGAGACTACGATGTACGGTTGTACTTGTGATGAATTTAAGAGACTTGTACTTATATTCATTGTATCATGCTTATGTTTGTATGTTGTAATATCGGGTATCACAGCGCGTGATGCCACCCATGATGATCCTGGTGACGGAAACGACTCTTCGTGAGGCGGGTCTGTCACATGGATCGACGGTCCTGAGATGTATGATCCACGCATCATGATGTTCCGATACGACGGGGATGTTATGTGGCCTTATCAATTGTTTCAGCGTTGGGTTTCACCACCGCCGGATCCAGAACCAATGACAGAAGAAGAGAAGGTAGAGAAGGGAATGTAGCGTATTGCTAATCCCCCGTTGTGTAAGTGTGGGCACCGATCTGAGTTGGAGATACCCCCGAGGAATGGAGCTACATTCTTTTTTTCAGTGTGCACTCGGTAGGAAACGTAAGCCATAATTCCTTATTTATATGATTTTTCTTTTGTGATATGTATGTGTGCTTGTTTGCAGAATAAATTTAACATTGTTTTGCAATACGGATGGCGTTTGTGTGACTTTCAAGAGTATGCTTATGGACGGAAGTCATTGTGGGTGGAGGCTGGTAATATTGAAGACTACAAGTGGGGGATCAGAAGGGCGCCGACCGTACAAGACATTACCCTATGTCGGTGCGGCGTTAAGGCAGAGAAAGGTGTCGTACCTTCAGAACTTGGATATGGTTATTTTTACGGGAACACAATCGGTCCAACTGAATGGGTACGTTTATTCGGTGTCAGATTTTTTATGTTGATATGTAAACCCTGTCCATTTTATTTCTATTATTTTTTATTATTATAGTAAACACGTCGGTGCGATTGGGAATATTTTGATGGCATGCACCTGATTATGAGGTATACAGCTGCGATGGAACCGAATCAGAAGGCAAAGTACCTGCAGAAAACAAGGTGGGAAATACGTGAAAAGTACCATATTACTCGAGCCACCCGACTGGATATTGGACACTATCCGGACAGAGCGGAACATTGATAGGGAGGGTGCTCTGTTCTTTTGGAGGAAAAATAAGCAACAATATCCGGCTCGAGTGTGATTGGAGAACTTTGTCGGAGTACAGGAGATAGGAGGGATTTAGAGGCTGGGACATTTGGAAGGATAGTAACGAGTTAACGGGATGGGCCACATCTACCTTGCTCGAGCGTTAAGATCAAGTTGTGCAGGAACGGCGGAGGTTAGAGCTGTTGAAGAAGAAGAAGGAGGAGGAAGCGGCAAGGGCAGCCGCGCATCATGAAGAACGCTTACGAGACCCAAATTCATGGGAGAGTTATTTGGCAAGGCTACAGGAAAGTCGTAAGAAGGCAAGAGAGGAACTTGATCGCCCTTGGTCGAGTACTTTGTTTGGAAGGCATGAGGCCCCTGTTGAGGAAACGAACAATGAGGAATCTGACTCGGACGGTAATAATTCCAATTTATTTTGAGTTACATTGTTAGACTTTTGTACTAACCAAATTAACCAATTTGCTTCCTTTGTAGGTAGTTGGGACGGTTCCGGATTTTGTCTTCCGCGGGACATGTTTTTCGCAGCCCCCGATGGGGTACAACCACCGATGTCCTGGTGTGGTGACCCTTGCAAGGTGAAATTATTGCTGTAACGATATATAAAATTGTTCTTTACCTCAGGCGGTCCACGGTAAGGCCAACCAACTGGAAAGCGCTCCCACATCCAAACTTGCAACAAGTAGCAGCATCCACCAAGGTTTGCATTCAGTCCAGTGCGGGTGCAAACCGTACAGAGCTGGCAGAGCTGGCGGTACAACCAAGCCAGTGTAGCACTACCCCAACTGTAGCTGCTGATCTCATCCCAATTTTGTGCAAGAATCGGCAGCATCAACCAAGGCACCGTGTTCCCGCTACCATCTGGAAATAGGTAGCCACTGACCATGTGCCACAACCAAGCTCCGGCGTACCCCTCCACTGTGGCTTCATCAGCGTGCTGGGGAAGCTGTCCGAAGTGTGTGCTGAACCAGTGTGAGCTCACACCTGAGGGTTTCTTCTCCTTCCTATCCTCAGGTGGATGCGGTGGCCTGATCCCAAGGAGTTGCTCAACCTGGTCGCGCCAACCAGCAGGCTGCACCGCGTCGCAAACAGGAGACCCGTCTACTACCAGGGCAAGTATCATGGAGACATCCTGCAGTGTCACCATGAACTCACAAGGTAGGTGGAAACTGTGTGTCTCCGGCCTCCACCTATCAACAAGTGCCATCAGGGCAGCAGCATCCATTGTGGGCAGACCGGCATTGACCAACCGTGCTAGTGGGAGGAAACCCGACCTTCTGATATAGGGCACGTACCGCTCACTCCACGTGAGTGGACTGTGAGTGCATATACGCAGCGGAGTCAAAACCTGCAAATAAAAAATTGCATGTGAGTTATGAATTTATTTCGTAACTATATTAGGTGCTGGGAATTAAATTACATGGTGAAGTAGCATATTACCTAACCGCGATCGACAGCCAGGTGTGCACGGTGCCGGTCATCCCACCGCGTGTCAAGGAGGGGGTAGAGCCCGTGGCGGACCATCCTGCAAATTAGAAAACATCATATGAGATACAACAATGATAAAGTTATGAATTTTTGCAAAAAATATAAGTATAATAAATAAAGTACACCCTTACAAATTTATGGAATAATACGCGAACAATAATTCAGATGTAAGTTCAAAAGGCACAACAATACAACAAATACCTCTAGTGACTTATTCGAAGCACGTCTCCTTTTACGGGGCCGGGGTTTATTTTTCGGACCGTGTTTGTGTTTCTCTATTCTATGCCCTTCTTTATGATGCTGCGAGCAACGAACGGCAACAGGATCTTGGTTGAAATCCCCGGTTCTATACATGTCATTGCCATAACCTTTCTCCATGTCATCCATCTGGCTGCGATGCCTCTTCTTTTTCCTTCTACCCTTTCTCACCTTTCACATGGCAAAGTCCGGAACATGTTCAACACCGTTGTATTACGACCACTGTGATTCGTCCAATAGTGGCTCAAATCGTGGCTGCCAAGTCTCTAGACTAGCTTGCTTAGTGAAAAATGGAGACATGTAGATAGTTGAAGTGCTAGAGACACCTCGTTCTCTGCATGCTGTCATTAAATGGGAACATGGCATGTGGAGTAACTCCAGTAGCTTGCACGTGCAAGTAATTGTTTCACTAATCTCCGCTCTATATATTCGACCTCATGAAATCTCGCCACCAGCATTTGTCCTACTAACTCCTCTAACCGCATACACATATTTCGTTGGTTCATGAAGCGTCGCAACTTCGTTAGATGAAATGTCACCTTCGGTGTCAATGTGAGTTGCTACTGGTTTAGCCCAAATCCCTGGATCATTGAGGGTATCCCGTGCCACCTTCCATCTACTAACTAAATAGTAGTTACATTTGTAGAATGTATACTCCACGATTCCGGCAACCGGCATGGAACGAATCGCTTTTAGCACATTATTAAATGCCCCTGACCCATTGGTTGTCATTGTTCCATATCTAAATCCAAATGAATCAAAAGCCAACGCCCATTTCTCTTTCTCCGGCATTTGTTTACGTAACCATGCCTTGGCATCATCGTTCAGGATTTTTTCTAGTTCATTCAATTTGTGGTAAAATTTCTTCTCCTCCTTGCAATTGCATAGGATTTTCAGCCTCTTTATGACCTCGATACTGGAATGTTTCCTCCATATGTTGGCAACAAAGTGCCGCATACACCACCTATGTACAAGAGGTGGATATCCATCCATATGTTCTTTCGCAGCATTTAACGGACCACGATGTCTGTCCGATATCATGCATACAATCCGGCCCTGGCCCAGAACATGTCAACAAACACGTGTAATGAACCATGACCAACTTTCATTGTTCTCACCTTCCATGATTGCAAATGCAATTGGCAACAATTGATCATCAGCTGATATGCCTATTGCGATCATCAATGTGGCCTTGTATTTCCCGTCAAAAACGTTGCATCAACCCTCATGATAGGTCTACAATGCTTAATGCCTCTACACATTGAAGAAAGCACCGGAAGATACGTTTCATAACAGGCTTGTGGGTACCATCCTTGTCGAGTATGGTGCGGTCACTCGTATCCACACAATATGTGGTCCGATGATTGAAATGATTAATTGCATTTAATAACTTCGAAACCTGAGCATACGACTCTTTCCAACCTCCTCATAATTTTCCCATAGCATGCTGCTTTGCACGCCAAGCTTTGCCATACTTCACCCGATAATTTGTGATGGCGTGTATGGACTCTATGAGAGATGCAACGGTAACATCAACGTCGACCCAAACAATGCCAAGAATACGTTGGCCAAGGTACGACGCGGTACACCGGGAGTGGGCTTGTTCAACATGTGCCAAACCACAAGTATGGGGTTGCTTCACATTTGTGACCTTCCACCTTTCATCTTCGGTTTTCATCTTTCTAACCCAAACACCCCATATACACTTAGCTCCGGCAACGTATTGTGTACATTACTTCCTTATTCGACTTTGCCACATAGTACGGACGATGATGACGGACCGCATAATCTTGGAAGAAAAATTTGACCTCCTCAATGTAATCAAATATCATCCCCTTTCGTATTATGGGTTGCTTAGGATCATGTACGCCTTCTCCGGACATAACACCGTTATCACATATAGCATGTCCAATATGGCTTATGTCCATGTGTGAAAGTTGCCTAGAGGGGGGGTGGGGGGTGGGGGTGAATAGGCAATCTAAATAAAAACCTGAAATTGCAACACTTAAAACAAATGGGTTAAATTCGCCACTAACGGAACTTCCGTCACCACGGAACTTCCGTGGGGTGAGATGAAAACCTAGGGAATGGAACTAGAGAGGAAATCTCACGATTCCGCTTGAATGGAAACCTCCCTTTTTGCCTTGAGAGTGTTGTACCTGCAGGAATTTAGTAGACACGCAACACACAAGTAGATCGGGCGAAAACACACCCGAGAGGTGAACAAACAAACACACAACAAAAACGAACAAGAGAGGAACGGAGATTTTTCACCGAAGTTCGGACCCCTCACAAAGAGGTTCCTACGTCTCCGTTGAGGAGCTCACAAAGAGCCGGGTTTCTTTCAACCCTAATCCTCCCAAGTGACCACAAAGGTCAAACTTGTTTTTCTTCTTCTTCCTTGGATTCTTTTCCTTGCGGAGGCGAATCACAACCTTCACAAACTTTCCAAGGCTCACCACAAGCTTGGGAGCTCTAGTGCAACACCTAGCCAATCTAGGAGAACGAATCTCCAAGAGTAACAAGTGAGGAACGATATTAGTTGCTAAGGGAAGATGTGCTCTAGGTTGGGTTGATGCTATCAAGCTTGGAATCAAGATGGGAGCTCACTCCAATGGCTTTGGATCTCAAGAGGTGGAGAGGAGTGAGAGAGAGAGAGCTTGGGCAAGATCCGAGAGTTCAAAAAGCACCAACGCTTTTTCTCACGGGATAGGTCAAAGCTATATATAGTGTGGGCTCTAAAAGAGCCGTTGCTCAAGTCAATGATTGGACTTGACGGAACTTCCATCACCCCATTAGGTCAAACACGAAACATGCCGGACGGTGCTTCCGTCGGGGTTGGAACTTCCGTCCCAAACTTTTCGGAACCGACGGAACTTCCGTCAGCCCAGCACGGAACTTCCGTCGAGCAAGATTTGAACTGGAAATCTCCGGGAACGGTACTTCCGTCACGTTTGGTACTTCCGTCCCAAACTTTCCGGAGCCGACGGAACTTCCGTCAGCTCACACTGAACTTCCGTCGTTTGTGGAAAAGATAGGAGATAGGTAGGCTTTTTGATTTTTGGAGAAATAGTGTTTTGGTTCCAGGTTGTTTGAAGGCAACTAGAGCACATTCTTCCCTCGCACGTAAGATCGTCTCACCCCTCTTAATAGTTTGGCACACCTATACTCAAGAAGCTATAAATCTAAACTTGAAGCTTTTGCTTTTGAGTACTTGATCACTTTTTAATTGAGGGGTTTACTTTCTCACATTGTGGATACTATCACTTTGTTGTCCCGCACAATGACTCAATAACTACATTAGTGCTTTTAATTATTTGTCATTTATCACCAAAACCCACTAGGGGGCCTAGTGCATCTTCAATCTCCCCTTTTTGGTGATTGATGACAAATAATTAAAAGGGATGAGAGAGATAAAAAACGAAAAGAACAAAACGAACAAAATATAGCGGAACTCCCCTAAAGAGATGCATGGGTCACACAAACATGTGAGAGAGCTCCCCCTATATTTTGTGCTTGTGGGGTGCCTAAAGACAAGGTGCACAAGTGATAAGATTAAGTGTGAAGAAAGGAATCAACACAAGCGCAAATAGCTCCACACCACATAAAGCAAGCCACATATATCAATAGTACATAAATCACACATTAAAGCATTAAACATCCATCATCCAACGTTCAAGCACAAAGTATTCGAGGAATTTTTAAAAAGCTAGCCCTATTACAATATAGCACCAATCACATAGTTCCATACATAAAGATCCCATAAGTTCCAACAACTAAGATAGATAAAGAACACAATGATAAAGATAGTAGTGATCCCTTTTCTCACTCTCTCCCCCTTTGGCATCAAGGCACCAAAAAGGAAGAAAGGAAGGAGAGTAAGATAGGAAATCACTGTCGCCTCCGCCCTCCAAAGTCCTCCTCGTCTTCTTCTTCATCTTCTGCATGGGCTGCATGGGAGCTTTGACCACCATCACCACCAAAGTACGGAGCATAGTCCTCGAGCTGCCACCGATAGATAGGAGGAGGTGCATCCTCCTCTTCCTCGGATCCTGGAGGAGAGACCTCGGCACCCTGTGACCTCATGAAGTTCTTCATCCGCCTAGCATTCTTCTTGATGCCCTGCCTGTTCTTGTGGATCTCAACGGCATTGTTGGTGCACACCGTGAAGATGGACTTGAGTGCTCCCATGATGCGAGAAGTGGGAGAGCCACCCCGGCTAGGAGCTGCACTCGCTAGAAGCACCAACCGGAGGTGGAGCTGGAGGGGCGCTGCGCTTCTTCTTTGCTCCACCTTTGAGCTTGAGCTACAGGGGACGATGCTTGCATTCCTTTTCAAATTTCAGCTTGGTGACTCCCTCAATCATAGCCATAATCCATGGAGAATAGGATAGAGTCATCCTAGTGTTCACACTGCGCTCTGCTAATCTCCTCAAAGATGAAACCCATGACACAGAAGGGAGTGGCGTCGGGTGCAAACCTCACTAGCACATTCCTTGACCAAGCAACAATTTGATCATTATATCCATCCTTTGGCACAATGGTCTAGCGAAGGATCCTGTTAATGTAGAAGTAGTAGGGCAGGAGTCCCTTTGTCCGTCCATAGATACATGGGCCATCCTCATACATGAAGGCCAACTCGGTCTCGGGAATGTTTTGCTCATTGATGATAGTCTCATGATTGTCATCTCTGTCCGAATCTGGCAAGTGGAAATAGGATGCAAACACCCTCCAACTGCACTCATACTGCTGCCCTTGAGTCATCCATAAGATCTTGTGACGGTTTGTGTCGATGTAGAGGGTGGCATAGAACCGACAAATAATCTCTTCATTCCAATCATAGCGAAAAGCCATGAGGTCATATACTCCACGAGCTCTACACACATCGATTACTTGATCAAAGATGGCATCATTCTTGTCCTCCATATACTTCCAATCAATCCACCGATGCACATGCAGCTCGTGGGACTTTTTCTTCATGTCAATGAAGAACGTGTGGTAGTAGTCCTGCTGTCCCCACAGATGAAACCTTGGATCCGATGCTTCTCTCTCCCGCACACTGCACGGATCTTTCTTTCTCAGCTCATCAAGCACATTAGGGTGCCTCCTCATGTCACACCTGCCATAAGTTCCTATGTATACCGGTGCCCTCACTCCGACTCCGGTGATCTCCCCACCCGTGTCACCTGCCCTCGATCGATCACTAGCAACGCCCTTGCCCTTATTTCTTGTATTGGGATTGGGAGTACGCTTGACGACTCGCTTCCGTTTGAGTGGAGAGCGGGTAGGTATTTCTTCCTCACTTTCCGACGATTGAACTTCTTCTTCAATCTCTTCATCGAGCCTCGGTTCCCGAATGGTTGGCCCGCCGCTCTTCCTGCCCGCGTGCTTGGTACGAGTCATAGTCCGACAAGAAATAAAGGATCGATAAGTATTTTGTCAAATAGCATAGGTTGTGCGTCAATAAGGGCAACTTGATGTGCAAAGTTCTGTCGAGACGGAACTTCCGTCACGGACGATGGAACTTCCGTCCTGGCAGGATTTTGCGCATGAAATTGGCCAAAGTGACGCAAAAATCTATCCCATCTACTAGAGCTTGACAAAACTTGAGCATCCTAAGGAGCTAACCGCTATTCTACTCAAGATGGACCAACAAGCTCCTAGCATTGACCAAGATTTTAAAAAAAGAAGTTTCAAGATCCATACCAAATCCACGCGAAGGAGAGCGCGAATCCACGGAAGAACTTGAGGAACGGAAGTGTCGTAGGATGGGGAAGATTTCCCACGGATTACTTGAGCTTTTCCTTGGTTGAAACGGGAGATCCCCACGGGAGCACACGAGCTAGGGTTTGGGAGGAGAGAGAAAATGTGGGGAGTTGTGAGGAAGAAGAAAGAAAAGAAGGGGTCGGGCCCCCTTTAAACCCGCACATGATGGAAGTTCCGTCACACCGAGGCTGGAAGTTCCGTCACGAAGTCCGTCTGTCTGGTTCAGCCTTTGGAAGAATTTTTGAAAAAAGTTTTTGATGTTTGGAATCCTAGGTTGGAACTTGGGGTTGCTTTCACTTGTGGATAGCCATCAAGCAACCATATGAAACAATATCCACAAGATGAGCAACAAGATCAAGAGATCAACTTCAAATATTTTCAATACGAAAGACAATCAATATTTTTTGTAAATAGTTTTTGAGAAAGTAAGAACAACAATCATTAACACCAAGATGCACAAAAATTCATTCCACGTTAGAAGAATCAAGTATATTAAGTTCGCTCCTAAGCTCACAAAATCTCTTTTCATCTAATGGCTTGGTGAAGATATCGGCCGGTTGTTTATCGGTTCTCACATAACTAATCTCAATGTCCCCTTTGATTGAATGATCTCTCATGAAGTGGTGCCGGATATCTATATGTTTAGTCCTATTGTGATCAACGGGGTTGTATGCAATCATAATGGCACTCTCATTGTCACATAGGAGGGGAACTTTGGTCAAAGAGTATCCAAAGTCATTAAGAGTTTGTCGCATCCATAAGAGTTGTGCACAACAACTACCGGCTGCAACATACTCCGCTTCGGCTATGGAAAGGGCAACGGAATTTTGTTTCTTGGATGACCATTACACAAGGGACCTACCCAAGAATTGGCAAGTCCCGGAGGTGCTTTTTCTATCTACCTTACATCCGGCGTAGTCGGCATCGGAGTAGCCAACTAACTTGAATTTGGCGCCCTTAGGATACCACAATCCTATGTTTGGAGTGTGAACCAAATATCTCAAGATTCTTTTAACGGCCACTAAATGGCTCTCTTTTGAAGCGGCTTGAAATCTTGCACACATGCACACGCTAAGCATGATATCGGGCCTAGATGAACAAAGGTAAAGCAAAGAGCCAATCATGGAGCGATATACCTTTTGATCGATCGCCTTCCCATTTACATCCAATCCTAGATGACCATTTGTCTTCATTGGAGTCTTGCTCGGCTTTGCCTTGTTCATATCAAATTTCTTGAGGATGTCTTGGGTGTACTTAGTTTGACTTATAAAAGTTCCTTCTTCTAGTTGCTTGACTTGAAAACCTAGAAAGAACTTCAACTCCCCCATCATCGACATCTCAAATTTCCTAGTCATAATCTTGGCAAACTCATCACGGAAAGATTGGTTAGTAGAACCAAATATTATGTCATCGACATATATTTGGCATACAAATAAATCACTTCCAACTTTTCTAGTGAAGAGGGTAGGATCGGCCTTGCCCATTATGAAGCCCTTGTCGATGAGGTATCCCTTGAGGTGTTCATACCAAGCTCTTGGTGCTTGCTTGAGCCCGTAGAGTGCTTTGTGAAGCTTATACACATGGTGAGGTTTCTTCGGATCTTCAAAACCCGGTGGTTGTTGCACGTACACTTCTTCTTGTATTGGACCATTGAGGAATGCACTCTTCACATCCATTTGATATAACTTGAAACCATGATGTGTAGCATAGGCGAGCAATATGCGAATTGACTCAAGCCTTGCTACTGGAGCATATGTCTCTCCAAAGTCCAAACCTTCAACTTGTGAGTAACCTTTTGCAACAAGTCTTGCTTTGTTCCTCACCACCACACCATGTTCATCTTGTTTGTTGCGGAACACCCACTTGGTTCCCACAACATTTTGCTTGGGTCTCTCCACCAATGACCACACTTTGTTTCTTTCAAAGTTGTTCAACTCTTCTTGCATGGCCACCACCCAATCCGAGTCTTGTAACGCTTGTTCCACCTTAAGAGGTTCCAAAGAGGAAACAAACGAGTAATGATGGCAAAAGGTAGCGACTCGATATCTAGTGGTTACCCCTTTTTGAATGTCACCAAGAATGTTATCAATGGGATGATCTTTTTGTATGCTTTGGCGCACTCGGGGTTGTTGGGGCCTAGGTGCATCTTCTTCTTCTTCTTGTGGTTCGTCTTGATGATCATCACCTCCACCATCTTGTTCTTGATCTTGGTTGTTGCCTTGATCATGATCGTCACCATGATCTTGGCCACCACCTTGATCTTGTTCATTGTGTGGATCTTGTGGGGGATCTTGATCTTGACTTGGAGATGATGGATCACCTTGCACTTGAGTTGGGTCTTGTGGTCTTATTTCACCAATTGCCATGTTCCTTATTGCCTCACAAGGAGCTTCATCACCTACATCACTTGGATTAACTTGCTCTACTTGAGAGCCGTTAGATTCATCAAATGTTACATCACGCGTGATCTCAACAATGCCGGAGACTTTGTTGAAAACTCGGTATGCATACACATTTGATCCGTACCCAAGTAAGAAACCTTCATTGGTCTTTGGAGCAAACCTAGAAGACCTTGGCTTCTTATTGAGAATAAAGCACTTGCTCCCAAAGACACGGAAATACGACACGTTAGGAATTCTACCGGTGAGAAGCTCATAGGGTGTCTTTTTCAATATCTTGTGAAGATACAACCGATTTGTTGCATGGCAAGCGGTATTGATGGCTACGGCCCAAAAGGTGTCGGGAGTCTTGTATTCATCAAGCATGGTTCTTGCCATCTCAATGAGTGTACGGTTCTTCCTTTCGGCTACACCATTTTGTTGTGGAGTGTATGGTGCCGAGAACTCATGCTTGATACCTTCTTCATCTAGGTACTCCTCGACTTGTGTGTTCTTGAACTCGGTGCCGTTGTCACTTCTAATCTTCTTGATCTTCACATCATATTCATTTTGTGCTCTTCTCAAGAAGCTCTTTAGAACACCTTGTGTCTCACTTTTATCCTTCAAAAAGAATACCCAAGTGAAACGAGAATAATCATCAACAATGACAAGGCCATACTTGTTACCGCCAATGCTTAGATATGTGACCGGTCCGAAGAGGTCCATGTGAAGCATCTCCAATGGTCTTGTCGTCGTCATCATCGTCTTGGATGGATGGTTGGCTCCAACTTGCTTTCCGGCTTGACATGCGCTACACACTTTGTCCTTCTCAAAAGCAACATCTTTTAGTCCAACAACGTGGCCACCCTTTAGAAGCTTATGTAGATTCCTCATCCCAACATGAGCTAGTCGGCGATGCCACAACCAACCCAAAGTGGTTTTTGCTATCAAACAAGCACTTAGATTTGGACCCTCTTTGTTGATGAAATCAACAAGATAGATCTTATCCTCCAAGTACCCTTTGAATGCAATTGAGGAATCCGCTTTTCTAAAGACGCTCACGCCTTCATCGGTAAAGAGACAATTAAAGCCCATTCCACAAAGTTGTGATATGGACATTAAGTTGTACCCTAAACCTTTCACAAGGAACACATTACTAATTGAAAGGTCATGGGTGATTTGAATTCCACCACGACCAATTACCTTTCCTTGTTGATCATTTCCAAAAGATATGCTCCCACTTGGTAGATTGTCTTTGTCAAGTGTGGAGAACATCTTCTTCTCCGCGGTCATATGATTTGAGCACCCGGTGTCGAGCACCCATATTGAACCGCCCGAGGAGTATCCCTACACACAATTAAGCGCAAGATTTAGGCACCCAAACTTGCTTGGGTCCCTTAATTTTAGAAACGACACTTTTGGGCACCCACACACAAGGATTCCATCTTGCGTAGTGTGGCCCAACAAATCTTGCAACTACTTTCCCATGAGCACCATGGGTTAGTTCATATGTTGCATGATCATAGACATAGAAGGATACGGGTGAGCTCTTTTTCTTGAGCTTTTGTGTTGTCTTGGCCTTCTCCACGTGCTTGACTTGAGCAACTTGCTTTTGTTGATTCATGTTGTTGCTCTTGTTGTTGTATTTCTTCTTGGGCTGCTCCTTGAACCCAATGCCTTTGTTGCCATTGAACTTTCTTTCCTCACTAACAATTTTCTTAGCTAGCTCAATTTGAGCCGCTCTCTCAAGATTCTTAATCTTGTTAGTGAGATCCTTGATTGTCACCTCATCGGTGGCAATGTTGTCAATGTCAACACCTTCACATCTTGCGCACTCTTCGCTTGACAAAGATTGCATTGACTCAACCTTGTTTTTGTAAGTCAAAGTGCTACTCTTGAGGACTTTAATCTCTCCTTCCAACAATTTGTGATTCTCTTCAAGAGATTCACACTTTGTTTGGAGTGAGAGGTTGATGTCTTCAAGTTTAGCGTTTGACTTGTTTACCTTTGTAAAGCATAGAGTCAACTCCTCGTTCTTCTTTCTTTCTTCCTCAAGGAGAGCCTTCAATTCCTTAATCTCATCAAGCTTCTTGATAAGCATGTTTTCTTGTTTGTCCACCATCTCTTCGCTCTCTTCAACCTTCTCTTGCATTATCCCTAACATTTTCACCATATCTTGCAAGGAGGGGACTAGTTCCTCCTCATTATCATGGTTAGAGGAATTGACAAGAGGCTTAGTTTGTACCTTGTTTTCTTTGGCCATGAAGCATTTGGGGGCATCATCCTCATCGTCGGTGAGGTTGTTGAAGAGTGATGATTTGGCCGGTGCTAGGCCATAGGCAAGATTGGCGATCCCTCCTTCTTCATCTTCATCATCATCATCATCATCATCGGAGACATATTGTTGGCCAATATGAGCTTGACCCTTGAATGGTTTCTTGAAGTTCTTCTTCTTGATGAACTTCTCCTTCTTCCCTTCCTTTCCATTGAGTTGAGGGCACTCCGCGATGAGGTGCCCCGGGTCATGACAATGGTAGCACTTTCTTGTTGATCTTCTTGCCCTTGCTTTGTCAAAGCTCTTCTTGGTAAACCCGTTGTTGATCATGAACTTGCCAAACTTCTTTACAAACAAGGCAAGCTCTTCATTGTCTTCTTCAATCTCAATTTGGTCTACTTCCACAACTTCCTTCTTCTTTGCCTTGAGTGCCACATCTTGCTTGCTTGTGCTCTCATCTCCAATTAGCACACTCACTCTCTTTCCTTCATCATCACGGCTTTTGTGAGCAAGAATTCTCCCAATTACTTCATCCGTGGAGAATCTATCAAAACCTTTCTTTTCTTCAATGATAGTACAAAGGGTGGAGTTCCACACTCTTAGTGACATTAGAAGCTTGAGATTTACTTCTTGTTCGCTCACGTCATCTCCAAGTGACCTTCGCTCATTCACAATTTCCATGAGCCTATCATGTGTTTGTTGAGGGTCCTCACCCTTCTTCATCACAAAGAAGTTGAATTGATTCTTCAACACTTGCATCCTTGACTTCTTCACTACATCAACTCCCTCATGAACCGCAATCGGCTTGTCCCAAATGGCTTTGGCATTCTCGAGTCGGGACACTTTGGAGTATTCTTTAGCACTCAAGGACGAGAGCATGGCCGACACGGCTTGGGCATTGCGATGTATATTGATGTTGTCCATAACGGTGTGTTCCTTCTCATTCTCAATCACATATCCTTTTTCAACCACTTCCCACACGGGTGGACCAATTGATAATAGGTACATCTTCATCCTATGCTTGTACCAACTAAAATCTTTTCCATCAAACCAAGGTAGTCGTCCACTACCACTACTATTCACATTTGCCACATCATTATAGTTGAAGCTGTACCTTGTGTCCAACTTCCCACCACTAGTGTCATCCTTGGCAAATGGATTCTTGGTAAGGTCATTGTCCTCAACACGTTCCCCGACATCTTTTCTTCTCAAGCGATTAAGCTCTTTTCGAGAAGACCCGCTCCGATACTAATTGAAAGTTGCCTAGAGGGGGGGGGGTGAATAGGCAATCTAAATAAAAACCTGAAATTGCAACACTTAAAACAAATGGGTTAAATTCGCCACCGACGGAACTTCGATCACCAACGGAACTTCCGTCGGGGGGTGAGATGAAAACCTATGGAATGGAACTAGAGAGGAAATCTCACGATTCCTCTTGAATGGAAACCTCCCTTTCTGCCTTGAGAGTGTTGTACCTGCAGGAATTTAGTAGACACGCAACACACAAGTAGATCGGGCGAAAACACACCCGAGAGGTGAACAAACAAATACACAACAAAAACAAACAAGAGAGGCACGAAGATTTTTCACCGAAGCTCGGACCCGTGACAAAGAGGTTCCTA